>VXBQ01002388.1:63432-115410 GCA_013400175.1 Phainopepla nitens
GGTCCGGCCCGCCGCGCTCCACGTCGCCCCAGCCCGCCCGCGGCCCTGGGCCTCCCGCGGGGAGCCCTCCCGCAGCCCCTTCCAGCGCGGTTGGGCTGGGCTGACCTGGGCTGGGCTGCCCTTATATGTCCTCGGCTGTCGGCGCGCACGGGCTCCTGGCTGCGGGCCCCCGCCGGCGAGAGGCCTGCAGCCCCGGCGGGCGGCAGCCGGGGTGCCCCGCCTTAGGGCGGCCCCCACACACGGCACCTCCGCGCCTGCCTTGGGATGTCCGCCTGTGGGCTGTCTGACCGCCTGGCACCTGGCCTTGCCTCACCTTTTGGGGTTCAGCGGTACTTGCTCTTTGTTCGGTTTGCACCTCCAAGACGATCCCTGGTGTTGTATTCCTTCCTCTGCTTTGCTTTGTGTTGCCTCTGAGAGAGGCTGTGGTCGTGTCCTTGGTTCTTCTCGAGTTCATTGTATCTTCCTTTGTGCTCTGTTTAAATATCTTCGCGGTCTCTGCTCCGCCCGGACTCGATGAAGTGGGAGCACGGTGGTGTTCTCTGCTGCGGTGGTCTTCTATAGAAAATAACCAATTTTGGCTGTGATGGACGGTGTACCTGAGGAATGCTGGACCATGTCTGGTCCCGTCCATCAGTGGTGATTGTTTACATAGGTGGTAATGTGGGAGTTGTGAAATTTTCCTCGTGGATGAGGGGACCAGTGTTAAAAGTAGTATTGTTTGCAATGTGTATCCTTAATTGCTTTTGGGAAGGTGTCAGAAGGAGGGGGAAAAGGAGTCGTAGGAGATGTAACACATGCAGTCATAGCCACCTTCTGTTTGTGTGGAAGGTGATTGTTTAGAAATGAAGATGGTCTAGTGGGCTGAAATGGGTTGAAGAAGATGTTTGTTTGCATTACATTAATCTATGCTATAGACGTTCTGGCTAGTAGCAGGAGCTCCTGAGGTTTGTTGCTGTACAAGCCCAAGCAGTAGTGCCTTCTGAATAGCTTACTGAGTGATATGAAAAGTAAGAATATAAGAAGATGATTTGGAAGACAAAGATAACAGAGGTAATATAGCTAGAGAACTGAAACCCTAGTGTGGTGAATTATTATAATGAGCTTTTAGTATCAGTCACTCAATGGAACTTTAATGGATACAGCAATATCAGTCTTATTACTAGTCAAAACAAATAGATGTGTTTGGTCTGTCCTTACTCTTCATGGACTGATGAGTTCTGTGTTACTGTAAGAACAAAAGAAAGTCCTTGGGATGAAAATTTTGATTTCATTAAATGATAGAGTCCAGGTTTGCGTGATACATGTTACTCATGAGTCTCTATTTCAAATGTATATAGGAATGTAGATGAGAGATAGATAACAGGAAAGGATAAGGAATATTCATGTGTAAGTCTGGTAATACAGTTCATAAGACTTGCGAAATTTACACAAGGCAGATGGAAATACTTTCAAATATCATCACCGTTTATGGAATGAAAACTTGAAAGTGTTGGTCATTAATTTAGAAAATATTGTGCTACTTGTGAGTGCTCAATTTTGACACCTAAGGAATAGTGTTATTTTTTTATTACTGTAATTTCAGAGAGTGCATTGAGCATCTGAAACACCCAGGTTTGGACAGAGTATCAGAATACTCACAATTGCACGTTTGCATCTGAAAACCTTGGTGTAAGTCTGAAACTTTATCCTAATGAATATTATCTGCTAGCCAGATAAGCACCAAAGGTCTGTGCAGTTGTAAGTTCCCCAGTCTGACAGAGTTATTCCAGTGCTGTCATTAGTGGGTGTCTGCAGGATTTTGGGGCAGAGACCTTGAGCTCTGCCTGTTGGGCAGCCTCAGGAGCTGTCCTTGCTACCCGTGGTGTCTCTTACGTCAGACCTTTGGCTCAAGTGGCAGGTGTAGGAAGGAGGAGGAGTAGGTGGTCCATTGCTGACTTCCTGATCAGCAGCATTCCTTGTTTTAAAATGGATTCTGTGAGAGTGAGGTGAGACTCCTAAATTACTTTTAATGTGCTTCCTTCTGCTAATAAACGCTAATGGACTGGGGAACTGTTTATGCTGGTGGCTCATGATTGCCAAAGTTGAGCTAGTAAGCTCTGGGTGTGAGAAGGTATAACTAAAGGGAGAAGTAATTGGAAAGAGTGAGGAATTAAGGAGCAGTTTTTGGCCTGGTAAAAAAGTCCAGCTTTGTAGTGCATATTTCCAGTTCTCCAGAGTGTGTATTAGCAAAGCTCTCCTGAGCAGCTCATGGTGATCTTCAGGAGAGGCTTTTTTCTTCCATCTGGTGCCTGTGGCCATCTCGCAGTGTTGCTCCACTGTGTGACTCCCAGGGGACAGACTGGAGTGCTGTATCCCAGAGAGGGCTGATGGATGCTTCTGGGTACAGCCCTACGTGTGTGTCCAGCTGTGCTCTGTGCGTGGGATGAGGTTGTTGCATGAAATCGTGGGGAGCTACCCTGCCTCCACCACCCTGCCTCTTGGCAGCTGCTTTCAGTACTTTGAAATAGAAAACAAATAAAATTTTAATGTGTGCGTCTCTCAGTGAGTGTGCAAGCATTTGTGTTATCATTTGAAAAAAAGAAATTATAGTGCTGGATATCGCACCTATCATAAGAATATATGTTCCTTGGAGAATTAATAGGAGGCCCTAATGGGATGGGTGAAAAACTTGCTTGTTTCCGTAATGCCTTGTGCCTTTTGTCCCACAGTACCCTTTGAAAATATTTTAGAAGGGATAAGATCAGGCAGCATATTATTTGATAAAGTCTTATCAGAAAGCTGGAGTGAAAAGAACGGGAACCGGCAGCAAGGGACGCACAACAGGTGGAGGGAGCCAGGGCCTGGGAAGCATCAGTGTGTGTGTAACTGATAGGTCTGCCCTGTGGAGCTTCACCCTCTTATTCTTTTCTTTGCCTTTTTGTTATTCCTGACCTCTCCCAGTGCTATGTTTAGCTTCCCTAGCATATGTCCATAAATACTTTTCCCTGGAAATGTTATTTCTCGTTCACGAAAGCTGTGTTTAAGGAAGCAAAATAGATTATGATTATCAAACACTTATTCTTACTAATAGTTTATTGTGAATCTTGGGGAAATTAATGGGTGGAGGCAGTACTGTATTTTCATGTGTATTACTGGATTTATTTTTTCAACTGAAGGGTAAGAGCAGTATTCAAAATAATAATTTCTCTACTCTTGATTTTGTACATGTGACTATTTACAGCCCCCGTTGATACATTTTTCTTGGGCTGTGACAGGTAGTGTATCCTTGCATTCATTGCACTTGGGGTTAGTTTGGGTGAACTGAGCTTCCCATCTCTGCTGTTGCTGGAAGAAGAAAAGGACAGGAGTCAAAAACTTTGAGCTAGAGTATCTCTTCTTTTTTAATTGAGTTGATATTAATTGAGGAAAGAGGAGCTTTTATGTTTTCGCTTCATAATGCATTGCCTTGTATTGTGTCATTAAATCGCGGAATGATTTTCCTGAATTAAGGCAGAAGAGAAGAAATACATAGGTAATATGTTCTCTTAGATGTTTTTGGGGAGCTCTGTGTAAGAAAAGACTCAGATTCAACAGTTGGGTCTGTACTACTTGCTGTATAGTACTTTTAGTAAAGTTAACAAGAATGCTGGAAATAGTTTGCTTTTTCTGACATAAGGACCTCTTAGTCTGGCATAAGAATACATTTTTTTTTTTCTTCTGTAGTAAGTGTAATTTAATCTTTTGAAGGTGTTGGTAGTCTGTGAAGGTGTTGCTGTTTACTTGTGCAGTGGTCTCACCTATCTAGCCAAGTTTTAAGGTACTATTTTGTTTTGTATTTTTCAAATACCTCAAAGTTGTTTAATTCTGCTGGAGCGATCATATTTACGGTGGAAGAAGGAGCAAGCAAGGCAGGAGTGCTGGATGATAACTCTGGCCAGAGTCGAGGAGGAATGTGGGAATTGTGGTTTGTCTTACCTAGCCAATGCTGTGTGAGAATGATGGAGATGTCATGGCAGGGGAAGTTTTAGGAAGGATAAACCAGTGACCTGTGATCACGTGATTTGCTTCGTTATCGCACAAATAATTATGGCTTTGAGAGATGCACACCCATTTGTGGGTTAGCTGTGGGACAGTGACATCCCGGATGCCAGCTCAAGTGGGTGTGGTCAAGGATGCCTTTTTGACAGGGGGGCCTGCAGAGACAGCTGCATTTTCAAGAGGAAAGAAGTTGAGCAGGGCAAGAGATTAGAGGATAGAATGAAGTGATCAAGTTGGGATGATAATGATTATACCATGTTTAATTTCTTTCTTTTTTTTTTTTTTCCTTCTGGACTGCTTTTGTACAAAAAGAACACATGGTTTTGATTTAGACAGAGGGGGCGTGGGAGAAAGTATCTGACAAGAATTCTTTCCTTCAGTGCCTTAAGCAGAAGAATGGCCTAATTTCTAAGCCTTATGGGTTCAAGAGTACAGCTGTATCTTTCTTATCCACAGGAGATGGACTTGAGCAAAGTGAAGAATGCCTGTGTTTTTTCCTTAGAAGCTTATTTTCCTTGATCATAAATACACCATTAGGTTCTGTGTTTTTTTGAATAGTAAAAAGAGGGTATGTGCTCCTAATCTTATTTTGAAGGTTTGTGTTTCCTCTATGCAGACTTTTTTGTTGTTTTTTTTACTTCACTTCTGGAGCAAGCTCTTATATTGTGGGAGGAAAACATGTGCTGAGCTAGAGCACTGTGCATGGAGAGAGCAAGGTTCATTTCGAAGTTAACCTTCTGTGTGCATCAGAGGGAATAGTGAGACAGGTGATACACGTATTTAGTTTCATTTTTTTATGTAAAGAGGAATATTTTGGTACAAAGCACTGAAAGTATTCATGGTTTAGTGTTCTTTCTAGGCATCACAAATGAGTGTGCAGTGTTAAAGTTCAGAAAGAGTTAATGCAGTTTACTTGTAATACTTGTTTCATTTCATACTTCAGGGGTTTTGAGGTTCATAGGTAAACATAAAGTTGGATTGTTTGTGGTTGATGTTCTGAAAACTGTATTTACATGGTCAGTGGACTTAAACACTCAACTAGAACAAGGAGTATATGTTTTAGGAAAACTGACCAGTAGTGTCTTTACTATTGTATATTTCTGATCCTATGTACTTGCTGTTTATATGAAAAGAGATTTTTAAATTTATTTATCTCTGAACTTTAAATCAGTCATTAGTTTCAGTCATTAGTAAAGGCGGGATTTTTTTTCCCCATGACACCTGATTACATTTGCAAACTAATGTTTCCACTGTAAATGTGTTGAGTTTCTACCTTCACAATTGCTGTTCCTCACAGAAAAAGTAGTCACTTAAAAATTGAGTGCAGATACTGTGATTTCTCTAAAATTATATTCTCAGTCAGTGATTTGTAGTTGTACTTGTGGAACTTTGTCTTGTTCTCAGAATTTAGATAGACCTGACCTTAATATTTCACTGATACTTGAGAGAACTTTAAACAATGTTCCAGTAGAGCAGGTTCATTAAGAAATTATCCTGTAAGAAGTAGATGATTTTACAATTAACGTGGAGCTAGAAAACTATAGTGCAGCTGAAGCCCTAAGACAGGCTTCTTACAATTGGCCTGCTCACAACTTGAGAGTTTAAGCAAACTTTTCATATGTTGCCATATCAGAGAGAAAGCATTTTATCACTTCTTTTTAGATTTAATCTTCTAGTAACTTCAGCCTGTCCTTTATTTTAAAATACATGTTTACAGTCTGTGCTGCCCTCCAGGTTAAACATACTACTTGTAAGCGGCTGCAGACAGTGACAAGTTTCAAATTTAGCTTATTTATGTTGCGGTCATGACACCATCTATTTTTCTTGTTGTTGTTGGAAACACAATGCTTGTTTTTTGTGGTTGGATTTGTTGTTGTGTTTTTTTTAATCTTTCTGGAATTTCAGAATAGGCAAAAAATTTTGTTAGGATTTCACAGTTTTTTTCTGGGTCTTGATTCTTGAATGTTTACTCTGCTCTAGATAGTGGTAAATCAGGAAGAAATGTTTTCCACATTTGACTGTTTGTGAAAACAGCCATGAAAACAGGAAGGTTTCATCAAAACATTCACATTGTTCGGTGTAATGAGTATAATGCAACTCAATCTGAGTTTTAATAAGAAGCTCTTTCTCCACATCAGCTACCAAGCCTGATTAATTGTTAGCATTTCTCCACTTCTTTCACATTGTCAATTAGCTTTTCTTTGGTGTGTTCTCTGTGCTCAGTGCTAAACCGAGCTTTAAATTGGGCCAGTTGTATTTCACGTAGGAATGAGTCTTCTTTGTTTTTCTGTGAATAACTTAGTAAAAGCAAAATCAAAGGCTTGTGGAGATCTCAAGGTCAGTTTGAGACTTCATAGCTGTATGTGATGATTCAGCTTAGATTGTTTTGGTGAGCATCCTAGTGAATCTAAGGTTAAAAATTCCGAGATGATAAGATAGCCCTTGTTTTTAAAGTACATTTCTATGTGACTGTTTCAACTTTTATTTCATAAGTAGCGACCAAACATGCTGCAGCTATTGTGGGAAAATAGTTGAAGGCAAGAGCATTTGAAACCATACTCTGTGCTTGTCATAATCCTTTTTGGTGCTTTTTGACCTGAGATGGCAGTTGGAAAAAAAAGATGGGTTGGTTGGTTTTGGTAATGGGGTGGATTTGTTGGGGTTTTTTGTTTGTTTGTTTTTTTTAACGTAAGCATTTTTTTTTCAGGGATTTGTTTTTGTATGCTTTCAAAGAAAACAGCGACTTCTGCTGAGAGACATATGTTCACAGTTGTAGTAGGGTTCCTGCACAGTTAAATTCAGCTGGGCTACAGTTAACCTAAAAGCAATGAACCAGACATGCTCATGGAACACTTCCACAGCTTAGTGTCTAATGATTGATCAATAGTTGTATTTATGTGAAACCCACAAGCAGCGGTTTATTTGGCATCTCTGTAGAGTGAAAGATCGTTGTTATTCTAGAATTCTCCATCTTATTAGGATAGCTGATGAACAGTCACTTCACATTGCTTAAATCCTTGTGGAAACAAGCTATCTTGGTGAAATGAATGTGTTTGTGGATTTTCAAGCTCTCCTGTTCTGCTGGTTTCGGGAAAAAGTAATTTTCCTTTTTTATCTTGCTGTTCTTACGCTTGTGAGACAGCTTAGCTATAGGCCATGATGTCAGAATGAGAAGTGGTCTGCACTCCACTTGTTTGGTTGGCATGAATGTACCTTACAATTAAGATGACTTTTGTGAAGAACCCTTCATGGCTGTTCAAGATTTAAGTGCTCAGCACCAATGACTTCTGTCCCTTTGTGTGCAAACTATTTCAGTTAGCAGTGTTTTATAAAAGTGTATGATTGTTCTAGAGACCTAAATCTAAAATACAGCAACACAATGTGTGTTGAAGAAAAGCATTTTTTGTTCACACTTGGCTTCTTCAAAAGCCTGATAGTGTCTCAGAAAGAGGACTCTTGCTTACAGTAAGCTTTAGCTGGAGTAATTGTTTATATTTCCAAGATGTATACCCCATCTGAAAGAGCATTGAATGGCCACACACTGATAGGTGTATTCACAACCATCGTGATTTCTCAGGTAAGGGTTGTTGAACATAGTGGAGTTTTACTGAGGTTACAGTGAATCAGGTTTGTGATTTTTGGACCAGCCTCTGCCTTGTTCGCTGTGACCCTACTGATGTGCTGGGAAGAAGCAGAGTAATTATCCTGGTTTTTGTTTAAACACCTGTAGAATTCACGAAAGTAGCAGAATGTTAATCAAAGCAGAGAATGATGTCCAAACTTAATATATATTTCAAGTGATCAAACCATAAGGAGTTTTGTCCAACTGAGTTGCAGAACCGTATTTTAAACATACATGCTTGTGATATGTTGTATAATAAGACAGAACTTTACTTCACCTGTGAAAGCACTTGTGTAGTACATTGGTGTTTGTGTAGCTGAACATACAGAGTTACTGGATAGCCCACGGCAGTCTTCTGCAAAAGCAGATAATGATAATATTACTGGTGACAAAGTCTAATTGCCTCTGTATTATAAAGTAAAGTAGTGCATGATAACTTCTAAAATCTGAAGCAGATACAGAATTAGGCAAGGTTGTTGGAGAGAAGTGGTATCTTTCATTAGACAGATGTGGTTGAAGAAAATAGATGAGATTTGGATAGCAGCAGGGCTTGCTGGAAAGGCTTTTGCCTAAGGTGAGACTTGTGGTAAAACCTGTAGTGCCTCTGCTGTGCTTCTGTAAGAGGGCCCACACCTCAGTCCTGGTGCAGTAACACACACCTCCTTGTAAGCAGAGCCTCAGCCTTAGTCACTGGGGTAGAGGACTATTTTAAGCTCTCCTGGAAGGTTTCCTCCTGGATTCCTCCCTTCCCCACTGTTGGGTCTTATCTTTTTCATCTTAACCCAATGCTCAAGAAGAATGTAGTATAAAAATAAAGTAAAACATCTTTTACTTGTCTTCAGACAGACCTTTTTTTTTCAGAAGGGAAAATGCCATTTATTTGTAATCTTATGGTTGCCACATAGATAATTTCTCTTATTTAGTCCCTGAAAAATTTGGCCAATTTAATTTTAAACCTGGTGCTAATCTATAACCTGCCATCACATCATCACATATCCAATATCCATCTTTCTGAGGTTCCGATTGACTCTGTTGATTAATTTGCTGGCCATTAAACCCCTGCAATTTGCTATAATCTCACATCCTGGCTCCCTCTGCCCCCCCCTTGTTTTCTCCCCCATTTTGCTTACTAACGTGCTTTTGTGCTGGAGCTTGGCATACTCATTGCCAGCTTCCTTATGCTTCTCACTCTTTCTGGGACCTTTTCCAGTTTTGCTCATTTAATGACATAAGCAAACCCAATACAAAGCTTTATAAAAGCTGTGTAGTTGTAGGTCCTGTTTATCCTTCAAGTAATACCCTTCTGTATGAATCCCAGGGAGCGTTTTAATGTGGGAATAATCTGAATTGTAAAGCTAAAGAGAGTGAAAAAATTCTTTGCTGTGCATGGACTGGGAAGACCTGTTTCTGTGTTGGGGGCTCTTTCAAATATTAGCAAAAATGATTATTGCTACTTGAAATATTCATCAGTTAGACCATATTTTCCTCGTTCTACCTCTTCTTCCATCCACCCTGATAAAATTACTGGGCTTTCTTCTCTCAGATAACAGCAGAGTAACCAAAGCTTCATAGTGACTACTTAGACAGGACATACAATTTTATCATGTTCTCTTAGGTTTTCTCCATACACTCAGATACGTGAGGAATTTAATGGGTGAGAGTTGCAGAGCTGGAGAAGGGGAGGGTCGGGTGTGCTGCAGACCGTCTTATGCTTAAACAGTAAATATCTGAAATTCCTTTTGAGAGTGCATGCTTGGCTTCAGTCATATGTATGTATCTTTCTACTTCTTAGATGTTTGTCGTCACTTAAAATAAGTAGAGGCATAGCTCAGAAATTCAGAGAATCTTATGTGTTAAGAGGAGTCTTGTTTTTGCCATGGAAATTACCTTAGTCTGTGAAATGCTACATTGAGCTCTGAGGATATGGTTGTTTTCCACAAATGGATTATATGTGTAATGTATTTACTCATATCTCGTTCCAGATAATATTATTGATTCGAGGTAATATAATTCTTTAAAGCATTGGGGGTTTTATTTAGTATTTTTTTTCCGACAGTAATCTGATTTTCTTCCCCTTGCCATTACAGTAGGGATAGTCTACTGGTGGTTAAAAAAAAAAATCAAATAACGTCTTTACTTCTTGGAGGACTAAAATAGTATTTTTTTCTTCAAGATCAGACTTTTTCCTTAAGATCAGACTCCCAAAGGAATAACCTTTTTAATCGTTCAATACAATGAAATGTATACAGAAAATATTAATAATACTGTTCTGAGTAGTCTTTAGCAGATATACCTATGTATAATAGCTTTTCAAAATTTTCTTAATATTAAATAGAAAAGACTGGCTGCTTTTTAGAATTCTTTCTTCCAGTGATAGACATAAGATGCACATGAACAAAGAAAATTACTTCCTTACCTTCACAGTGTAACTCTTGCTCCATCTGCTGCAGAGTCCAGTGAAGTCTTATCCTTAAACCTGGTATGAGCAATGAGGGTTGAGCTAATATAGATGCTGGAATTAGTCAGTGGAAGACATAATTATTATCAGAGAATGTATGCCTCCAGCACTGTTTGTAGGCAGGCTAAGGGAAATCTAATCCCACAGCCTGTGCAAAGTAGTCTGATAAAATTGCATTTAAAGGTCCTTTTTAAGAAAGCTATTCTTGCTCATCCAGTGATTGCAGAAATATTGCACTCATATAAAAATCAAAGTTGATGTTTCCTAAACTCTACAAGATAATATATTATTATTACTGCTGCTGTTGTTATTATTAGTTTTATGTGTGACCTTCTGTAAAACTTTGTATTTTGGTATTGTGTACAAGCTTTTTCCCTGTTACTCAATAAATTCATTTCCTAGTGGTGTGTGACATTACGTTTCAATAGAATTATTTTCAAGTGAGAGGTGTCAAGCCTTCTGAAGTGGTATAGAAGAGACAAAGTGGACTCCTCTATCCATCTGTTTGTTGTCATTACCTTCACAAAATAATTACTAATCTGAAGAAGCTGAATTAAATACAGCACTTAAGTATTAGATTGAAGTTATGATCAAGTGAAGTGTTAATGGTGCATCAGCCATTTTCCTAATATTGTCTTGATTTAATTGAAAATTGAACTCAGCAAGTGACAGACAGAGGAAAAGAAGAAAGCAGGCTGGGGGACTGTCAAGTTTGTTGCCTGGTAGAACAGTTATATATTTCAGTTAAGTATACCTGCAGATGGCTTCCTATCATTTCTCAAAACTGTGCCTGCTTTCAGATGACATGTTGGATCATAGGAAGGCAGTAGAAAATGAATAGGTTCTTTAACTGTTTGATGAAAAGAGAAAAATATTTAACACAGTAGTTGTCATCCCCAGAGGTTTGGAGCATTCTAGTTAGTTTGGTAAAGTAAGGAAAAAATAGAGTTCTCAGCAAGCCTCTGATAATTCAGGGATTGCAGTGCTGCATAAAGGGATATGTGATATCTCTTCTACCATGCTGTGGCTTTCCTCATCTTTTAAGGAGCATTTTAGCACTGTGGGTGGGAGAAGGACCCTTGGCACAATGGTGGTGGGAGAGAGAACAAAACATTGCTGGCAGCTCATCGTAAGACTTGGAAAAATTCAGTTGTGTCCATTTGAAATCTGCTTGGGGATGACTTTCCTTTAAGGTTTGGATAAACATTCCCAGTTTCCACTAGGGAGGTTGGTATAATCCCTGTCACCTGTGACATTGCCCTTAGGTCCTCATGACTTCCTCTGCTTTTATGACTTTCCCTTCCTTGAGACTGAATCAGATTAATTCCTGATTTAATATGAGACAGCATCTGATTTGGTAAAGCACTTCAGCTGAGGATTTCCAGGCATGCTGCTCTAGTATTATCCAAACTGTTTTGATGTTCAACTCGGGACAGAATTGAGAGTTCCCCCTGCTAATGGTGGGTTGGAGGCTGCTGTTGCTGCTACTTATTTATATGTCTCACCATGTAGTTAAAGAAGTCTGAAATGCCCAGTTTTTACAGCCTGCAGGCTGTGCTGCTGTGTAAAGCCCCATAGCTGGAGATCTGGGATAGATTGTCAAGGACTTTAGAGAAGGTCATAGATCTTTTTTCTTACTGTTGGATTAGCTGCTTATTTTAGTGACTGTATTCATTTTGAGTACATACTAGATTTGTTCAAACCTCTAATCACAGATTATCTGGCTTGTCTTATTAATATTTACCTGTATATATGTGTACATTATTTATTCCACATTTTCCTAACTTTTTATTTTATTGGTCTTTTGGTTATTTTATTGGGTAGATGCAGTATCTGCTGTTTTGACTATTTTTTTTTACTTCCTTAGCTGAATTATATTACATGGTCTATTAAATTTCTTTTGTTCATTATTCTTCTTGTGCTTGGTTTTTACATCTCAGTTACACTCACATGTGATTTCTGTCCATGATTTGAATTCAGCACAATGACATCTAGCTGCTGTATGTGTGTGGTTATCAGTATTCATTATCTACTGTATCACTGTAGCTTCCAGTTTAAAACAGCTAAATAAATGTATTCTTTTTTTCTAGCTATATTACATACTTTGCAAAATCTTTGAGGAATATCGCTGCAGTTTGCTTTTTTCCATGTATCAATTTAGCTTCCTAGTTGCATGTATTTCTGGAGTGCTACATTACAGTAGTTTGTGATCATCAATAATTAAATCTCAAAGGTTAAAATAGAGTGGTTGCACGAGTTTAGGAGCAAGGGGCTCTGTGGATATTGTAGTCTGAGCTCTGTGGAAAAAGGCCCTCTTTGATCATAAGACAGGAGCTGGTCCAAGGGCCAGACGCTGTTTGGACAGCTTTAAGTTAAGCATAAATCTGTGCAAGTCTGGGAATATATTTGCTAAGTTGAAATGTGGTATAGCATTATCCAGATAAAGGTAAATAATTACTACAGCTCAACTGAGGATGTTTTATTTGATCTGTTAATTAAGACTTCCGTGAAAAACGAGGTAGAGAGCACTCAGCAGAAGACTCTCTTCATTTTGTTCTTTGTTTTGTTTGAGTTCACCTTGTCCCAGCCAGTTGACTTGGATACATTGTCATAACCTTGCTCTGCTGTCTTCTGAAAGCATAAACTAAGTTTAGTGGTGTCCTTATAACTTTATCTGCATCTCCCACCATCAGGTCATGCTCTCCTAGCCTATTCTCAGGAGACAAAACTCTTGTAACTGAATGCTGCTTGCATGCAGACTTGTTGGCAGAAATGGCCAATGCAGCTAAGGTGCTTCCTCCTCTTAGGAAGGTGTTCTGGTTTTCCTGTGTGAAAGTATGTGTTACTTCTCAGAGTCAGCCTTATGTTTATCAATGAACCTTATGCTGATGAGATTCTGGCTTAAATATGAAAACCACATGTCCTTGAGAGATGAGGTCCATTAGGCCCTCTGTAGCTCAGTTTTCGGAGGCAAGACTTGTTGCTGACACCGGAAGTCCTTGGCTGCAGAGCAGTGGACCAGCACATCTTATCAAGCCTTAAAGGTGGAGAAACTAAACTGGTATGCTCTAGGGCAAGAGGCCATGAAAGTGCTCTTCAGGTCAAGAAGGATTCCCTGCCCCTCCCCTGCCCTGTTCTTTGGAAGGGCTTGAGATAGGCCTTGTTAATCTGCTGTAGATCCATGGTTTCTATTCCCCTCTTCTGCCTAGGCAACAGTTAATTTTGATAATTACTTGTAGTTATGTTTATTTTATATGTACTCTATTGTATGAAGGGAATTGTTAAGATGAGTCTCCATACTGTCTAGATTAGACTTCCGAGATCCCTAAAAGGAGCACATCAAGAGAATATGGGAAAATCGTGCTGAACATTGGGTAATGGCATTTGAAGCAGAGCTTGATGTGATGCCCAAACAATGCAGAGTCTTGCATTGCCCAGGACAGTTTATTTTCCAGGACATGTGTACATCAATTAGTAGGTACTGCTATCAGGTTGGATATTTTAATTTGTCATCTCACCACTTTTTAGAAGCTGGCTTTACTTCAGAAAGTTAATAAGACCTTGAGGTAAAATAGTCTTCAAAATGAGATGGTGGTCTGTCTTGATGAATTTGTCATTGGATCCACTGGATGAATCCAGTAATGGGGATATAAAGACTTGACAAATACTGTCCAGCTTGCTGGAGGAAGAACTTTCTCTTTTGTGTAGCAAAGGGTTTGAGTGTTTTGCCCACTCATGTCATCCCTAAATGGGAGCTTCTTAAGCTCACATTGTGTGCTCTTCTGAGGATAAACAACACGAGTAGGCAAGGCTGTTTACTTGTTTGTGGGATTGTTTTTGTGGGTTTGGGGCTTTTTGTGTTTTAGGGGATTTTTGTTGTTGTGTTGGTTTTGGTTCTTTTCTGAGTCCTTGTGTGTTTTACCTTGTTGTGGAATGGGAATAAGTATCTCCTAGCTGAAGTTTCACTACTGGTGTCAATTTGCCTTTGGATTATCAAGAAAAGTAGTGTGATCAATTTTCTTTTCCATGTTGTTCCTGTCCTGATAGTGCAGTTCCACGAGAGTTTAACATAGAGATGATGTGATCCCATCTTTCCAAAGCTGGCTGTTGCCTTTTGTCCTTGTGCCTGTGCTGCTGCTGGGGAGGTGTCAGGGGATGCCTGTGCTCAGGGAGCTGGAGGTGACCCTGGCAGCAGAGTGACAAGGGTCTGTCTGGCTTGGCTGCCTGTGCTGTCTGTCTGTCCTGCTGCCCAGCAGTAGTGGAGTTGTGGGTGTGGGCATGGGAGCAGTGTTGGATCAGCTTCGGCAGCCATCGTGCCACATGGGGACTCATCCAGAGGTGCTGTAGGTATGCAGTGGATAAGGAAAAAAATGCCAATTTCATAAACTTTGAGAGGAAGAATGAGTTGCAATTCAGAGCCTGGTCCAAATTAGCCACTGTATCCTTTCCTTCTGTAGGAAAACCTCAGCTGGCCCAAAAGAGTGGTTGTTTGATCCTGAGTGTCAGACATGCTTCACACTCTAATCTGATCGCTCTTTTGTGAGTAAACCTTGCCTCCTGCTGCTGTTTTCCGTGTCTGGAGGCAAGCCTCAGGTTTCAGGATTGCAGTCTCCTGACTGTAGAAACAGCCCTTTCCCCTCATTTTTTGAAGTTTGATATTAAAGCATTTTCTACTTCTTGAGCCCTGCAGATGTTTGAGAAGCTCCATGTGCTTGACATGATCCTGAACTGTAAGTTGTTTCATGTCTCCCTTCTTCTGCCTTTCATCAGGCCGATTGAAAAATGGCCTGGCTGCATCATTTACAAGTGCAATAAAAACTCCTGCCAGTTTCCTTTGCCAGGAGTTTCGCTTTCTGGGTGTGTTCCTGTTCTCGTTTGGTTGGTTCAATTAACAACCAACATTTGCATTTAGTTTTCTTTTTGTTTCACAGGGAATTTTTGAGCAAACTGTGGGTGCTGTGGCGTTCAGAATCAGTAGTGCTCTGCAGTTGCCTGTGCCTCCAAGTGCTGGCGGGATGTCCTGGGAGAGATGGGAATGCTCACTGGGGGCTCTGTGCTGGCAGGTTTGAAGATCTCATGAAATAAGTCAAAAAAGACTGGTGAGGTTAAACTGCTCACCTCCTGAGGAAACAGCAATGGCTGGCAAGAAATGTTGAAAGAACTCTTGTCTGTGAAGGGCTGTGTTTAGATGTGTCCAGGAGCCTGCAAGACTAGTCTTGTTCCTTCCTTCACTGTCCCATAAATGCTTTCCTTCAAAAAAAAGAGTTTTGTTTTAGGTTTCATGGGTGAGGGACATTAAACATTTTGTTTTGACAATATAGGAAATGTTTTACTCTTTTGTTTGATAGGGCTGATTGTAGTTTCTAGTACTGTACCAAATGACAAAAAAGGTGTAAACAAGAGGATTTTACAAAAACTTTCCTTTTTTTTCCCCATCATGTTGGTTCCACCTGTGATTTACTGCAGCAGGTTTTAGAGCTGGCTTCTCTCAGTTTTCATGGGACTGCAGGGAGAGTTCAGTTTTGTCCTAGCAATTAATGGAGATGATATGGGCTGACTATCCTGAATTAGCCCAGGAAAATCTTGTTTGTGTGTTTGGGATGAGTCAGGAAGGAAAGTGCCAGGTTGAAATAACTGTGCCAATTGTGAGTGAAATGGAACAAAGGCAGGAAGGTCCTGTTCTGCTGCACCTGCACGCCTGGCCAGGCTGAGGGCTTCAGGCCCAGGGAGAGGAGGAAACATGTTAGCCGAGTTCAGGTTACAAGACCTGATTTCATGCTGTGGAGGTATTTGTTTTTCTGGAATGCTTTGGCTGTCATCTTGGGGGTGGACAAGCACATTTGTTTAAAACTAAAAGGGAATGAGCATACTGTATCATGCACAGGATTAATACAGGTTGGTGTAACCATATGAAAAATTAGAATTATTTTAAGGATCCTTTAGTATGAACTGAAACTCTTACTAGATGTGTCTAGTTCTGCACTGGTGATCAGGGGATATTTTCTTTCCTAGATTGCTTCAAGTATGGAGCTGTAAACATTGCATCCTGTGTAGCTTGAGATGAGAAAAACAATTTGTCTAAAAGTTGGCAAACTTATTTCTGTATGTCTCACATAGATCCCCATATGTTGAGCACTTAAAAGACAAACAAATAACAAAACTGCAAACAAAACAAACAAACGAGAAGAAGTGCAGCAAATCTTCCATGGGGCTTAGATCCCATAGCAACGAGCAGAGATTAAGATTTACTCTATGCTCAGCGTAAGTTTACCTGTCACCTGTGTACATGTGCTTTTAGAAAGGGAACGCTACTTGTCTGTTGGCATCGAGGGATTTTATTTCACCTTATAGTAGAAATGTTTTCCTGTTACCACTGAAGTTGTCTTTGTGAGATACACAATATTACAACTGGGAAGAAGAGGGAAGAGGTGCAAAAATAAAATCAGAAACTTATTTGGTTTAGTATCTCCCTTGGTGCTGTATAGTTTGGATTTTTTTAAGAAGTTTTATGAAATGCTTTTCAGGGTTGCAGTGTCAGTTAATGAAATATTTGTGTATGCTTGACTCAGGCCAGCTTTATTCAGGTTGTTCTATCTTACAGCTGATAGATTCAAGCTATTCTAAAAGATCATGTCCGGCATTTTTACATATGTAAGAGATCTAAAGAGAAGGATGCGCGTTTGATTGTTTTCTTCTTGCACTTTTGGAAAGTGTGCTTGAGCAGGCAGAGGTGGGCATATTCTACATTTTGTCACAGTTCTGTCTGATTCTCTTCTTTGTCTGCCATGCACTGATCTTGGTATCTGATTTAAAAACTGTAACTACTTATTTCCTCACTCTGTCATTGTTGCTTTGGTTTTTCTGAGCTTAGTCCTGAATATTATCCCCTCTTTCAGCGGGGAAGGTTGATTGCTTTTCATTTTGGTGGTTTTTTTAATAGCAAGGTTTCTATCATGAACTCACAATCCAGTATGCATTTAATTGCTGCTAAGAAATTATGAAAAAAATCGTGTACCTACATTCAGTCTTTTAAATTGCCCCTTCCAAAGCACTTCACATGTCTGGGAGGAAAAATTAGATAGTGCTCTGTTAGAGCAGAGGTGCTTTAGAAATTGTAGCATGATGTAGTAGATATATGTGGCAGAAGTAAGGTGTGGTTTTGTGCAGATGTGAGGCTTACCTGGAAGAGGAGAGAATCCCCTTCCTCTGCCCCTAACTAGGGGATCAGGTGCTATAATCATGTGCAGTGTGCATCACACCTGTACCCCGGATGCTCTTGACACTTGATGCAGAGCAAGCTCATCTGAGCATCTCTGATGGTTTCTACTTTGACATTTACCAAGAGCTTTCAAAAAATTGGATTCTTTTAGTTGAGTTTGTAATTGCTTCAGCAAAAATCTTGCTTGAGATGGCTTGCTAGAAGCTCCTAGGTCCTAAGGAGTGGTGACAGACAGCAATGTGACAGCAGCTGGACATCCAGGACAGTATTTCCCATCTCTGTCCCCTGCCCTTTCCCTGCATTGTGTTTTAAGAAGCATCTAGTTCTATGTGTTTGTTTCTAGAGACTTAGTTTTATACTGACATAAACTGAGTATATCAGGAGTCATGTTTATGGTGTACAAGTAAAGGAATGTTTCCCACTACATTATATGTATATTAAGAGCAAAACTGTTGCAGATCAGAGCTATATAGAAGACAGTCTTCTGAACCCTTCAGATTCCCTCTGTCTGGGCTAGTTATTTTGAAAATATTTGCATATTTGCAAAATATGACAGCTGTTACAAATGCTCATGTGTATGGCACATGCTTGGAAATGGTAGGAGATATGAATATAAAAATTGGCTGCAAGATACTTCCATCCAGGACAGGATAGAAAATACTGAGAGAGAAAAGTGTGATGATTTACCTTTTCTAGAGCTGCATGTGCAGACTTTGCTTCCTTGGGCTGACTCTACCAAAGAATTTGCCTTGTGATAAATCAAGATGGTGAAAATTCAGGACTAAGAGGTTTGTTTAATCAAGTGAGGTGTGTTTGTAGGCAGACTGATGTGTGGCAATTATCCTCTTACTACAAAGGACTGTAGAGGCCGTGTTGTTTGATTGAGAATGGCTGTGTGGCTTGATGACTGGAAGGCTTTGGGGGAATTTTTAAGACCAAGCTGTGACAGCAGTTAATATAGGTGATGTTGTAAGTTTGATTACAGTGTTTAATCCCTGAGAGTACTACTCCAGTGGCTAGTAAGTGGCTAAAGGATGCTGAATATGTAAAGTAGTGAAACACACACGTTGTACCTACTTGCTGGGGTTACTTCTTCTGTACTCTCTTAAAGATGATGTGTCTGGCCATCGGGTCATCTTGCTTTGGCAAAGTTACCTTGGCTAAACAAAGAAAATGATAGCTTGGAGAAGCAGTGGGTCAGGTTAACTCTTTTGTGGTCTTACTGCCCTTGGTTTTCTGTAACAACCCTGGTGGAACATGTCAGAAACAGACCTTGTATGGAGCAATAAGTGTTAATCGAGCTCTCTTCTGTTGCAATTTAAAACTGAATGCTAGAAATACTTTTTTGAGATTCCTGAAAAGGTGGATTTTGTTTTGCATGAGTTATTTTCTTATTTTAAAATACTTGACTAATGTGCAAAATACCTAAATGCTCTAATAAACTTTCAGCTCTAAACTTGTTACTGCTTCCCCCTATTTTGTTTAAAATTGCATTTTATTTTAAGAAACATCTAATTTGATGTGTTTATTTCTGGAGACTTTATTTTACACTGGCTTAAATTGATTGAGTCATGTTTATGATTTACTAGTAAGTTAGTGTTTCCTACTACATTTTTTTATATATATATATGTGAAATTAGGGTATCTAGTGAAATAACAGAATCTCTAATTAAAATCCTGTGTAGGAAATGCAGCTTGTTGTCTGGAATTGTTTTTAGGTGACAGTGAACTTCAAGGAGAGTGTTGGTTTTTACAGCCCCCTTGTTTCCAGTGTCCTGAAAAATTTCTCAGAATTTAGAGATTTTTCTCTTGAGATGGCATTTTAAATAGCCACATAGTAGCTGATGCATAATGAATGAATGTATTGTAATACACCAGAAAGATCTGAAAACTATGTAGCCTGGCCTTCTAGACAGTGTAGATGTTGCATACTTCTGTGAAATTCAGCTTTAGTATTCTTTGGAAATAATCTCTTGAGATACTTTTATTTGACCTTGATTTTTTTTTTCAACTTCTTAATCTTTTGTTTCAATTTCACCGAATGTTGATTTCTAGAAGTTGATAAATTTCTGCTTTAAATTCTTCTTTACCTTCCAACAGTAGCAAGCTGTTTATGTTCAGAGAGGCCTATTGCAAGAATAATTCAAATTTCATTCAGTGCTGTTCAAATTCAGAAATTGTATATATTTATGTGTGACTCACAGGCTAGGAAATTTGACCTTCTTTATGCATGATTTCTGTCATCCTTGGGCATAGTTGGAGAGAATGGTTGGTTGACTCTGAAGAGAATCTGTTTGAGAAGGAATAATTAGGAACCATCCACAGTAGCTTAGTTCTTTTGTCACAAAAAGGCCAAAATCCAGAATTGTCATGAACCTTGTTACATTTTTTTTTTTTCCTCTTCAGGTTTGGTACTGTTATACTGGCATTTTGATTAAATAATGCTTTCCCTGTTCAATCTGCATTAAAATGATCCATCAAGTGAAGGCATCTTGCCCTTTGCCTATGGCATAGGTTGAGTCTATCCACCTGTTTCTCTGAGATCTCCTCAGGTGTCTGCTGGGAATAGGCTGATCCTGTGAAGCATATGAAATTGGCAACTGATATTAAGATTACTAATGCTTCTGATAGGCATTGTATTTCCTCTAGTGAAGATCTAATTCAGTGAGTAAAGAGCTCAAAGCCTTCTAAAACTTGTTTGTGTAGCACAGTGCTGTAGGCTTGGATTGGGTTCTAAGTACAGCTGAAGTATTCGTTGTTAGCACCACACAGATACTGATTTTGCTGGCTGTATTTTTAGGGGAGACTTTTCCTTGGGCTGTGGTTTATCACATGTGGGACTGGTGTCCAGTGCTGAAGGAATATTTCAAAGCTTTTTTTGCCTGGAGCTGCCCTTCTAATCTTCTCTTTCAAAGTCCACAGAAAATATTTTAATGATGTGCTTCTGAAGAATAAATACTATTACTAGCGTGTTGTTTCACAGCTGAATAAATTTGTCTGATATACAGAATCTAAACATGCCTGGCTTGCTTGGTTCTCAGTAATTTGGAAAACAATTTAGCAGTGGGAGTACAGTCGTATTTTGCAGAAGGACTCATGCAATGAAAAGACAAACAAAATTATATTTAGGGCTGTTCTCTTGGCTATAGTGAATAATTAATAATGCTGGAGGTGATGTAAGCAGGGTTGTGCTACATTTGGGAAGAACATTCTGGTTGTGGTACACTCGTTGTTTTTTTCCGGTTGTGTTGCAGCTGTTTGCTACTTTTCCCAATTCCACTACTGCTTATGTCCTGAAATAGTCTTGCCTGGTTCAGTGGGACTGTCTGTAAGCCTGAGTGTTTACAGGAGGGGATTGACTTCAGTCTCCAACAAATGCACACTGGAGCTGGAAGTACTGCTTTAAATTCCGGTTGTATGTGAAAGTAATTCCGTAAGGAATGATGGATGAGATCAGCCCAGCTCAGTGTTAAGTTGGGTATTGGGACAAGCAGTCAACTCCAGCTACCCTCAGACTGCTTTCAGCTTAAGGTCACAGATCTAGGAGCAGGCTCATTAGTGCTCTGTACAAAGATACCCACTTTTTAATTGAGGCAATCAGTAATGGGAAAATATTCAGGTGTCTGTTGGTGCTTTTTGCTTAGCTGGGAGTAAGCGTGCCTCTCTGCTAAAATCTAAAAACTGCTCTGGGAAGACACTCTTCCTACCTCCAGTTTTGCCAGCCTTCAAAGTCTGTAACTTAAAAGATTAGAAGCTAAATTTTACCTGTTAAACATTTGTACCCATCTGCCACTCTTAGAAAGTATTTGAGATCCTGAAACACTTAGCACTCCTTTGACATTTTTTCATTACTTTGGTTTCTCTTTGGAACAATTCCAAGCCCCATCTGTAACTTGTCCCTTATATACTTGGAATTTAGAGTAGAGAAGCACTGCAGACTTCAGTGACTAACATTTAATGTGGGATGATGTGTTGGCATGCATTAAAAATAACTTCCTTTTAGTTCTTCAGACTTTTGAGATTTAAAATATTTTATACGATCTCATGGAGTTTTAAAGAATAGTTATTTTTAAATAAAGATATAGATAGTTTGCTACTTGAATAAGAACTTAAAGATGCTAACATGTTTGGGGAATAAAGCTTATTTGAAAAAAAAAATTAGTAATGTCATTTGACTGAAGTAAGTAAACAAACAGAGTGAAAGCTTATTTCCAAATATGCCAAGGTACAAGTATATTTTGGACGGTGTATTTTTAAAGACTAATTTTGATTATGATCAGACAAATTTATCTGCAATGTAGTGCTATGCTATGTGGTTTGGCATGTTTAAAAAAAGTTTGTAATGGTTTGTAGATTACTGCCTAGGTGTGTCCAGTTTTGCTTTTGGAGTGGGTAAAATCTTTCTGCAGACTTTTTCATGAGACTTGTATCAAACTCTGCCTAAAGGCAGCATTTTCTCCTTAGGCTGCCATCCAGAGTTATCAGTTACATTGTAGAAGTTAAATAAATGGCTCTCCCTTACATCTTTTTATACTTGTGGTCTGTTCTGTTGCAGTTGTCTAAAATCCAAGTAGCTAAATCCCCAACTATTTTGTCTGCCTTGCAGCACACCTCTGTGGATGGATACACTGAACCACACATCCAGCCTATCAAGTCAAGTAGCAGACAAAACATCCCCCGATGCAGGAACTCCATCACATCCACAAATGAAGAGCATCCTCACATTGGAAATTATCGCTTACTGAAAACAATAGGAAAAGGAAATTTTGCCAAAGTGAAGCTGGCAAGGCATGTGCTTACTGGAAGAGAGGTAAGCCTTGGAAAAAAAAAAAGGCTGACAGTCTGATTTGTTTTCTTTGGCTATCTCTATAATGAGTATTTCTTCTAGAGGCTGTTTCAGGATATAGAAGCAATCACCTGATGTGCCTGAGTTTCCACCTAACCACCCTCCCATCCCCTTTTTAAAGTGTAGCTTTTTGATGAAAGGATCAAACGGTATTTTGGGGCTGAGGAGGTGTCTGTTTGTCCCCAAGCATTTCTACAGCTGAAGAGAAATGTATTGATAGGCAGATTTCATTGCTATTGGTAACCTCATAATAGATAAATCTTGTGTTTGGAGGGCCTAGACAAGATAACGTTATTCAGTCCAAACACAGGAGTATAAAACTGATTCCTTGGTGGCAAAGTTCCAAGCTCCTGCTGGTAAATCTTAATAGGTGAGAGAATTCTGCTTGATGAAATGTATAGAAGTAGACACACATGCACGTTTTAGAGATGCTTCTATTCTCTTGCTCACAGAGGTGCAATATATTTTTGTTCAAACCTTCTTCTGAGTTTAGTAATTGATAGTTGTTTGTTTTTTTCCCAAGGTTGCTGTGAAAATAATAGATAAAACCCAGCTAAATCCTACCAGCCTGCAAAAGGTAAGAATAGACCATAACATCTGAAATTCTGTAAACAGTTGAACCATGATGCTTTATTTACTTGACAAAAATATTTGATCCCCTTGTCTTGCTAAACAGCATCTTTGTGTGTGACCTTGGGGAGAGCGTGGTCTCCCTGCTGTAATGTGCACGTACGTTTGTCTGAGTGCAGTGACTCCGTGTGGCTCCCATCTGAGCTTCCTTGGTTTGCTCTTCCTTCCTCCTCTGGCTTTCCTCTTTGCCAACAGTAACATTTCTTTCCAATCAGGTATACAAAACAGCTTGTCTGCTTGCTAAACCAAGATTTAATGCTGTCAAGGATGGTATTTTTCTTAGATTTTTTCTTTAATGTAGTAATTGGTTTTTTTGTGGACTTAGAGTACCACCTTCTATTGCTTTAATGGGTTTTTCTGCATTAGTCTTTATACTCTTTCAACTTTAATGAAGTATTTGCTGAACTCAGGGGACCTATGGCAATTACTTTTTTTTGTGCACAGAATTGACAAAATTACTGAATATAATCAAGACAGTGTTGTTTATGCCTGTAGATAAAAATTCAGAAGTCTCTCATAATGATTGTGATAAGGGTTTTATCAAAACCCTGGGGATTTTTGTTTGGTTTGGATTTTCACTATTTAACTCTGCATATGTTTTGTTGTGGCTGAAGCACAGAAATGTTGTATTGTCCTACTGGAGGATGCCCATTATAAAAATTTGGGGTATTTTTTGTTTACAAATACTAGACTGCTGCTGTCTGTAACTGTAGAAATGAGAGAGGGCTTATTGCTGTTCTTTTATCTCTGGCTGCTGTTACAATTTATTTTATTGTGTAACTTTGGTTATGGGGAGTTATAAACAGCTTTGCTTTAATTTCCTTTTTTCTTTTATCTCTTTTGCACTTTATTTGCTTTAATGTCTCCTTTGTAGTACTTGAGTGAGAGTTTCTGGATTTTTAGGTTTTTTTAATTCAACCTGCTGTGCAGTCCATGGAGAAGCTTTGCTGTTAAGTCCTGTATCTTCTATTAAACAAGTCTCCTTGCTAATATTTGAGCTGGAGAAGAGGGACCCACAGAGGCAGTGTGTGAAAGAGCATATTGTGGAAATCCTGTGCTGCTCACGTAGCTTACTTCCTACCTAGCTTGGTGTTCCCACTCAAAGAGCTGGGTTTGTCCCATTGTTGAGCAATGAGAAGCTGAAATATGTTAAAACTTTCTGGAAAACTTAGCAAGAAAAGCTCAGAATCGGGACAATAATTTTAATATTAAGTTGTATTTCATACAAAAATGCTCACTAATAATTCAATAAACCATTCCAAGTATAAATAAGACTTTCATATCATACAAGAGATGGTGTCACACTGCACAAATAGTACATAAAATACTCATGCAGTAGGACATTGCTGCTGTTATTTGGGGGTTTTTTTGAGTGGGAAGCTGGCAACAAGAGAAACAGTGTTAGGTGCTGTTAGAAGCAGCTGATAGTAGAACTAAGGATAGATGTTTAAATTTAGTGATTTAATCACAATTTCATTCTTCAGTAACTTCTAAATATATTGATCCCATGCGTCTTCTGCTCACATTGAAAAATGGGGTAATTTGTTGGTATCATGTTTTCATTTGTAAAATACTGATTATGGTTTTCAGAAAAAAATATTCTTGGTTTTGAAGCTTTGTATGTCTTTAGCTGTGACTGAGTGGATGAATATTGATTGTCCGAGCTCTTCAGTAAACTTAAACAAAATTTTTGCCCGCTCACTGAAACAACTGGAAATATAAAGCAAATAAGTGTGAGACAGTGGTTCATTAGCATGCTTAAGTTAATTTCTTTTAGTTTTTGAATGGGTCATTTGTGAATTGTTAGAAAAATAATAAAAATTCTTGTTCTGTTCTATGAAATCAGTCACTCTTTTTTTTTTTCTTTCTGTGCTGAATTATTACATTTTGTTTGTGATTCTCCTTGTACTATTTAGTATCACTGCAGTGTGAAGTTTTATTATTTTGTTATCAGGCTTATACTGTACAAAAGGCTGTTAAGAGGTTGGGTTTTTTTCTTCGAGAGGCAATGTTGAGAATGGGAAGCAGTGATAGTAGTGTTGTGTTGATAGGAACAGACACTTATCTAATGAAGGTTTATAGAGGACACTGGAATATGTTAATTGCACAAAAATACCGCTCCTGAGTTTGAACTCATATAAATTCTTCTGGTTGAGAGGATGGTATCTAGAACTTCAAAGCTGATAAATTGTATGCAGTTCAGCAAAACTTTTAGACCGTCAATCACTACTGATTCTTATTACTCAAACAAGACAAGTTTCTGGTTATCTTGGGTGTGGGGTCATTCACAAAACCATCTTCTTTCCATTCACCAAAGTATGAAGGGTACTGAGTGCAAGTCAGTTTTGCTACAGTGCTTGCTACTGACCTAATTAAGTGCAATGAGTCATCGTGGCTTCACATGCACCATTCTGTTTTGTAAACAGAAATTTTTGAGCACATACTTCACTTGCTGGAAGTGTTATACAAGCTGGGTCTGTAGTTAGTCACGGGTACAAAAGCAAAGAGTGTTTCGTTTCTTCTTAGCTGCTCACCAGTGGTTTTCATGCCCTGTTGTATGCCCAGGGCACTCCAGACAGAGTTATTTTAGCTTGTGTCATGGCCTGACATTTGGTGGTTTAAGTAAGCTGACCTAGTGAATTTTTCCTTTTGCCTTCTTGTCCATGCAATGTGATAGTCTTAACTTACATTATATTTCTTACTCCAGGACCTCTACCTCTTTAAATAGAAAACCAGTGTTGAGTCAAGGGTCCAGCCTTTCTATTTTGTTTTCAGTTTGTTCAGTATATGGTTACCACCGTACTCAGTGAGCATCTGTTTAGAACAGAGCTGGCTTTATTGTCGACTTGCAGTCTTGATGGTAACATACTGTACTGACTTAGCTTTTTCCACTGTTGCTATTGTAATTTGTTCCCAAATGTAAGTATTTGGGTTTTGTCATAACATAAATTTGTATCAAAAATAGCTAGTCTATTTTTTGCATAGATTATCTGCTACATGTACATTTTGTCGTCTGTTGGCTTCACCAGGGATGTTTCTGAAATAGCATTCTGTTGCTCTTCTGCAAACTGCTAGTGGAGCAGAAGGTGCAATTTTTTCATTAATAGGTTTAATTAGGAAATGATATTTCAGATAGGTCCCTTTTAGGAGTCAGCAAGCTTTTTATTCTTTAAACATGTATGGAGCCTCTAACTTAACTACTTTCTGTTGTTGAGAAAAGCAGAGCAGAAGTAAAGTAGTTGGAAGATTTGGAAGAATTTCAATATGTTACCTATTGAGACCTTTGCTTCTTTTGTCCCATCCTTCTCAGTAACAGTTTAGAAAGTAGAACAGCTTTCAAGCACATTTTTCAAGGCAAGACAAAGCCTTGGTTAACTGCATATTTCCAGTTTGATTGTAGTAACTTAAAATAGTAAATCTTAAACTTAGGTGTCAATCTGACAGCAAGTGGAAATGTTATTAATGATGTGGCAGATCTTTGCTTTCTGCAGTTTGTGCCTTGGAAAATTAAGCTGGAAGCACAGGAAACAATTTTTCAAGTCTTGTCACTTTTTCCTAACTACAGATTTTAGGAACCAAGTACAGTGCTGGCTGTCCCTTCCTATAAGTGAAGCTTTTGAGGCTACAGCATTTTTCCAACAAGGAGATGCATGTTCAAAAGCTTTTTTTGAATGGTAGCATTTTTTAAGAATAAAGAGTGGTCCTGTGCATATGTGATGGCGTGAGAAGCGGTGAGTCAGGGAGCACTTATACCTTCTGAGAGAGAAGGATGCTGCTGCTCAGGAAAATACAGGTGTGTCTGAATTCTGAAAATGCTATTTTTTGTCAGTAAAATAGATCATAATCCTGCAGCAGGTTGCCTTGTCCTCTGAGAACAAATATCACTGTTCTATCTGTATTTTTATAAATTTAACAAACTTGGCTTTGTAGGAAATTACTGTGGTCTTTTTGCTTAAATACCTCTATATGCAAAGAGGTGTATCCTGAGTGCTATTGAGGAGTGTAGTGGCTATTGTTTAGAGGGGTTTATATTTGTAAATACATGGTTATTGACATTGCAGGTGTCAATGACCAATGTGCTTCTGCATGCTGAAAGTGTGGGGGAGGAGATTTATCTGGAGGTAGTGCTTCATGGAATGCAGAGTTGCAATGTAAAATGTCCTCAAATACTGTTAAGACTTTTATTCAGAAACACTTGTGGAACAAAATTTCTTGTCACTGTAAAATCAATTTGAATCTTAAATCAATTAAAGTCCTCAACCAATTAGTAAATTTCTAAATCTTGTGAAAATACTGAATAAATTATTGCACATCTTGATTTTTTTTTTCAATTCCAATGTACTTTACATTAAATATAAAAATGTGAGAGTTGAAGTTATTTTCTGTGGAAGTCTCATATTTTAATCCTGCTTATGAAGGTATGAAGGTTCACTGCTGTACCTCTTATACCAGCATTAATAGTCTTAAGTTATGAAATATCTTTCCAATCTTTCAGGAGGAACTGATTTTCCACATACTTGCTTAGAAGCTCTTCTGATGCTGTACCATCCATTGGATTAGAGTTGATAGCTTCTGATTAGTTTATGTTGATTTAGCTGAGAAATTTATTCTTGTGCAACAGATTTCCAATCATTAGGAAAATGGCTAATTCACAAATAACATGCTGGTGTGATGTTTTTTCTTAGCCCTGACTGATTTTATGAGGAAAAGATGCTTGCTGAAGTTAATTCTGGTGCATAATGTTACATACCCTTGTTTTGTGTTTTAGACATAAAACACAGATACAAACTGCATCTGTTCATATTTGCTCAGAGGAATGCTTTTGTAGTCTTTGCTTCCCTCTGAAATTGTTTTAATGGCAGTTATAAGGCAAGTGCATAGTAACTAGTGTGAAGTACTTAAATAATGCAAGTATAAATCTGTAATATTATTACTTAAGCTGCAGTAATCGTACTTTATCAAAAGCTGAGTCTCAGTAAGATGTTGTTCTGTAGTCTTAATTTGTAGAATAAATGCAGAATTTTAGAAACATAAAATACACTATAATGCTATTCCTTGGGGAGCTCTTTGGTCCCTGGCTTGCATCACTGTACCCTTTTGCAAGGGCTGCATCTGACCAAATGGGGCTAATTTTGAAAATGGAAGGTAAGATGTCTCTGAGACATGAGAGAAACAAAACAGCAACAATACACTTAACGTGTTTAATGTGAGCCCAGTTTCTCTCTAAGGAGGACTAGTGCTAAGTAGTGCTAAGATGTTTCCAAAATGTCTAAGCATTATGCTGAAGAGTGAGAATTTCTTCATTTAATTCAGCATCCTTTGTTAGCCCAATAAGGGACCAAAGAGTGTGCAGCACATTAAATAGGGACTATGCTGTTCAATTAAACAGTGCAAGCCTATCAGTATTGCTAGCTTCAAGTACACAGCACCAAACCAGAGATTTTGGATTTCTTTCATTTGCCTTCCTTCCTTTGAGCCCCTAAGTTAGTCTTGGTGCACCTCTAATTAATAAAGCCATGAATGGTAGAAATATAAAAGCAATAACCTCTTGTTTCTGTATTAAAAAAAAATCTGTGTGAAGTATATATACGAAGAGCTTTAAGTTTGTCCAGTTTTTTATAGTTACGTGATTCAGTGTCATAAAGCAGACTTTCAGCAATGATAAATCTTCAGGACTTGCAGGGGGAGAGACGGGGCATCACTGCTGCTTGTGACCAGTGTAAAATTTGGTAGCTGTGGGAAAAGCAAACTTGCCTGCTTCACCTGTACGGAGCAGCAGGACTTGGAGGATGTCAGAATTCCTGGTATCTGATTCCATTTGAACATGTGTGTGACCTTTCTCTAGTGCTGCATCTTGCACTTCCACCTACTGTTTCGATGTGTTCAGAGCGGTTTGCTGAGCGTGCCAGTCACCAAAGAAATCAGAGAAAGAGTGAATAGTTGTGTGAATAATCTGTGGGGTTTGGTCAGTGTGAAACTCCAGAAAGGGCTGTGCAACTTAGTCTGTCTGTTTGCATAAAGCTTAAAAATTAGTCTGGTTTTGGTATGTAGTTATTTGTAGTGGTTATATTTATTTAATGCACAAGATGTAGATTATGTTTTCTGGAGTTCACTGCACTATATTTATCTATATTTTATGCTAATGCTACTTTCCATGGCCTTTTCTGTCGTCTTTTTGACATTTAAAATTGCATATCTTGTGTAATTTTTCCCTCATAAACACATTCTAAGGAAATTGTCCTGCTTCCTTGACAGTTGTTTCGAGAAGTACGAATAATGAAGATTCTGAATCATCCCAATATTGGTAGGAGCTCTGCATTTCTGCAGACTTTTTTTTGTTATACTATTTACATTTTACTCTATTTGGCTGTATTTGAATGTACTGCTCTTAAACTGGTTTTGGAGCTAATAGGACAGTAAGCATCCAGTAAATTCTTCATTGTCTCACCTCCTTTATTGACTCTGCTTGCATCAAGAATTTTGCTCCGAGGAGGTAAACTGCTCAGTCCAGGAAAGCCTTACACAGAGTAGGAGATGTGAGCTCTCTGGTCTATCAAGTACCCCACCTCCCTTCTATTGAAATTATTCTTGAGACCCAAAAGCATGAGTTTCTTAGGTGAGAGTAGCAGAACTCCATTAGTTCATCTAGGAAAGACTCCTGCTGACTGATATTTCCAGAAAATTAGAGTTACCAAGTATGTAATTGTCCCTTTCTGCTTTAGTTCTTTCACCTACCCCACAGCTTCAGGGCCCTACTTTGTGATGACAATTCTTCTGGCTGAGGAGGGCTGGACAGTCTTGTTCCAGAGACAGTTAATGGTCCTGAATTGGCCAGAGGGCTTGTTGCATACAAGGTATGGACGAGGTGTACAAGTTATTACATGCTAGGCACTCCCTTCTCATCCCTTGAATTGTTTGTTGCTTTTTCAGCATTCATAGCTTCTGCTGGTTTTTGTTTTCTTGGGGGTGGTGATGGGGGTGTGTTTGTTTTAAACAAGTGGTTATATTGCAGTCTGAGGAAAGAGAGACTTAACATTTCTGGTATCCACTTGGTTTTTGGTTACTCAGAATCTGATTTCTGACTGTGAGCAGTTTGCTAGCAAAACAGGGGAGGTTTGTATGATCTGAAATTAAGTCTGTGTCAAATTTAACACTAATTTCAGCATGAACTCGTTTGTACAGTGTGCATAAACTTCTGAGAAAATTGTGAATTAATATGCTTTATTATCAACTATGATTTAGATATTAATTTTTGGTCTTTTTCCCTGTCAAAAGAATGCTAACCTAAAGGATATAAAGTTTCTGTATGATTTAGTGTTATCACTGGCCATGAATTATACTCATTCCATGAGTATAATTGTTTGTGCTATGCTTTTACTCCTGGCTGCAATCTCTTTCATTCATTTTTCTTGCAGTAAAATTATTTGAAGTTATTGAGACTGAAAAGACGTTGTATTTGGTAATGGAATATGCCAGTGGGGGTAAGTGGATTCTGAAATGTGTGTTAAGGATAAACTGAAATGCCAGTTACATGCCTAGAAGCGCTTTAAGGATTTAATGGGTTATTCCAATCTGGCCTTCAGAGCAGTCCCAGCAGACCTCCCAGGGCAGGATTTCATGATTCTGTTAAGCAGTCTCTTAGGTTTGTGCTCAAGGGTAGTTCCCATTCTGAGGTTCCTGCTGCAGTATCAGGAGATAATCTGGCACAGATTCTGGCAAAAACTCTCCACTTGGTATTTATCCGATATATTTAGGCGAGCACTGGTGCCTCCTTTTATCTTGCAAATGTGTGCCAAAGCACTTGAAGAGGCAGATCTGGGGATGGGAATCAGGAACACAGGAAGAGGAACCAGCAGGCTCATAGTGAGAGTGATAGTGAGTGCCTGCTTGAGAAGCTGCTTAGCATCTGAATGGGAAATGTTTGAATGTGGGAAGAGAATCCAGCACAGCCTCAGTGACCAGCTAGGAAAGGCTGCTGTCAGACAGTGCAAAGATGAGGATACAAAAGGCATTTGAGCAACTTTATTAACAAAAGAACAAAAAGGAATAAACAGAAATAATATAAATAACGTTAAGTGAAGCCACTAGAGGTATGCAAAACAAATCTGGTGCATAAGCTGCCTGATTCCCAATGTATCTTACACATGATATGAATATTTTTCATGATTGATTCTGTTTGGTTCACAGTGGTTAAGTAAATTTGTTTCAAAAAATTGAAGAAGTCTTAGTATGAAGAATTCAATTTTTACTTCTCATTTTTTATTTGTCTGAATGAAATCCAGTGTGAAAAGTCAAAGGGAATTTTTCTTAGCTGCTTCTATTTCCTTTCCCTTCAAGAAGGGGAGCAGCATGGGGTGCGTGTTGTTTTCAAGGATGTTTTGATTGCATGCGATAGGGGAAAAAAATTATTACTGATGTTTTGTCCTTGTCATGATCAGGAGAAGTGTTTGACTACCTAGTTGCACATGGAAGAATGAAAGAGAAAGAGGCTCGTTCAAAATTCAGGCAGGTATGAAATTAGCGTGTTTATTCTTTTTTCTTGTTTCTATTTATGTTGTTTTCAGATAGATGTGAGCATGAGCAAACTTCTTTTACTCAACAGAAAATTATTTTGATAATGTTTATTAAAGCTGCAGTGGAAGAAATCACAGAAGAGAAAAATATCTGCTTCCTACATACTGTCTAAAAATAGTAAAATTGTTTTACATTTTCTTTTAGTCAGTGTTCCTAAGAGTCATTTTTTTTATTGTGACTCACTTGAGGTTTAAATCCCTTTCTGAATACTTTAGAATTTTACAGCTGTTCTATCTGGAGATGTTGATATGATGACAGATACTGCTGTGTCACGTCACACTGTTTTGTATGAAGGCTATACTGTAATAGGCTTTTATATTGTTATTACAGACTTTCTCATCTTAATCCTTTCCTTACCCTGTTTTTTTGGAAATGTTTTGGAAAAGATTTAATCAGATAAATATATCAAGTTTGGTGTTTTTCCAGAATTAAGTTATATAATTAACATTTAAAGAAACTGCTCTTAACTTGCTGTTTCAGACTTGGTTTTTGTTGTACATGTGAAAGACATGAAAATGAATTGTTGAATGAATTGTTCTGCTCAGGATCAATTGCAAAGATATGCAGTTGATATTTTAGAAGATAAAAACTGAGATGATATATCTGGCTACTGGCTTGAAGGGTGGATTAATTTCCTTTCCGTAGTTATTGCTGTTGGGTGACTTGCATTTAAAAAATATGTTTCTCCAATTATCTTCAGTGGTATTTGTTAAACTTCTTTTTAGTAGGAAAATGAGCTGCTTATAGGGACTTTCTAGTTTTAGTATTTAAACTTTCATTAAAGAAACTTAGATCAATATTTTTAAAGGTAAATGTTCTATTTATTCATTTCTTACGTTCTAGTGAATCATATCAGTAAACAAAATTACTAAATTATATGCAAAAACTTATAGTGAAGTTGAAATAAAATATTTCACTGATCATCTTGATGTTTCAGATTGTATCTGCTGTACAGTATTGTCATCAAAAATGCATAGTTCATCGTGATCTTAAGGTAGGTTGTTGCTTATTTTACTTTTTGCTGCCTTTTATACAGACTTAATTTAATTCTATATATTAGTCCTTACCACTGCCTGTGAATGCCTCAAACATGTGAATGAGGGAACTATCACTTGTATTTTATTCTCAATTTCCTGAAGCACAAAAATAAGGTAGCTTGCCTCTTGGAACAGGGGAGAGACAAGAATAGAACATGTGTTACTTTCATTCCAGTTTTGGCTTTAAGAAAAAGACATGCTCTCTTAAGAATTATACCTGCCATCATGCTGGTATCTACACAGTGAAGCTGCAGAAGATCAATTGATACCAGCCATCAATACTTAATTAAAATATTTTCAGTTAAAGTATATTGCAAGGATACATAAAACAGTCTTTCCTTGATGATTTATAAGAAATATGGTAGGTTTTTAATCCATTTGAGTTTCTGGTTTATAGTCTAGTGTTTAATTTGTGCAGGAAAAATCAATTAAGGGTAAACAGAAATTAGTTGAATTTTTTTTTTAATCCTTTTTAATAATCTATTTGTGTAAACCACCAGACCATATTAAGAGTTCAGCAGATGCAGGTACAACCTAAGCCTTGCCTGAATTTGCCTTCATGCCAAGTTTAGGTATCATGGGACTTGGACAGCATCCTCACCCACTTAAAAGCTATCTTGTGCTGTTGCTTTGATGTCTTTGAACATTTACAAAGAAAACACTGGTGTAGGTTTGTTCTTATTAATGTATCTGAATACTTGTGAAAAGCTGAGGTTGAGTAATTCCTAAGAGGTTTTTTTCCTCAGTATCTTTTATCTTCTCTTACAATGCACTGCAGCATTCTTTCAACCTCATTCTTACCAATCTGTTCCCTGATACCTGTTAATCTGCCAGCTCCTGCATGTGCACATGAGGATGGATAATAAATACATCTTTTTCTGTTAAGTTGTCCCTGCCTCAGGAAGTGTTGTCATCTGATGATGGAGGTGCCTGCCCAGCGCTCTGAAGTCAGAATGAAAGGAAGGAAAAGGGTTGGATTTCGCTGAAATCTTGACTAAAAAATACTCCTCCATGTCTTGCCTGACGGTTTGGAGCCTGTGAATGTTTTGTCAAGCTCCTGGAGTTTACTGCAGCCACTGCTGTTGAGCTTTGCAGAAGGCTGCACCCAGGGACCTCTTGGCCAGCCAGGACAAGCCCTTCACTGGATCTCTCAGTCCCACACTTGGCTGGGAGTAGAGAGCCAGCCACCTCCTCATGCTTATCTAGCTCTGGCTCCTTCAGCCTAGCTATGTGCCTGGATCTTGCTGCATTAACCCCTGCAGTTACTCAGCATCCTGCATCTTGCTCTTTCTCCCGGAGACCCTTAGAGCCTCCACCTCTCTTCCATTTCTTAGTTCCATAGCACACACACAGCTCACAGGCTGTGCTCTTAAGCCTATGCAAAACAGCTTTGCAGCATTCACACAGGAACTCCCTGCCACAAGCAATCTTCTGCTGATCTCCCTCCTATTTGCAAGACAGCTAGGCAGGCTCCAAAATAACTTTTATTTGATTTTTTTTCTGTCTTCTCTTGGCTGGAGTTATGCTAGACTCATTTGAAATGTTCAGAGTAAATTGTGATTGACAGCCAGTCAGCCTAGCCGACAAAAAATACATTTTCCAAAGGAAAAAAGGCTAAATGTGTGGCTTTGAAGAGCTGTTCTTACCTCATCTCTTCTTTCTAAGTGATATGACATCTCTCTTGTTTAAAACTCTTCTAATGGAGCTGCAGAGAAGGAAAAAGGAACTTGAAAGTGGTGTCTGCATTCTCATCTGCTTCTGTTGACTCTCCATGCTCTCAGCATGTTGAGCAATTGATATTGCAGCACAACAAGGTGGAGGTCTAGCACTACTTCGGATATTTTTGATAAGACTTTTTGGCTTTAATAACATGCTAAACTCTATTAATTTACAAGTTATTTCAGACTGAACTGGAGGGATGTGTAAGAAAAAAATGCAAGTTTATCCAGGCTATTCTGGTAGAAGAACTATCTTCTTTTTACTTTGTAATTATAAACTACTTGTTTAGAAAGGGCTGTAAGCAGTTTCAGCTTTGCTTATCCTGTGATGCCTAGAACTTATCTTTTCAGTTCATAATTTTTGCTCTGAACATGTAATCAGCAAGAGCACTGTCTTTCTGTTTGGCATATTAAGAAGGTCTTTTGGTGTTTTTGTTTGAAGTAAGGAACCTGAAAGCATGGGGCACTTGGGTAGCAGAGTACTGTTGAACTAGGGGGACTATTGTAATCACAGAGCAGCTGCACTGACAGTACTGTTTTCACCACAAGGAAAATGAAGTCTTTGTGAAGTAGTGAAGGCTGCCAGATCTGGAAAACAGCTCTGTGAGCCTGTCTGCAGGCACATCAGCTGGAACCAGCTGGGATTACAGGTCATGAATTGGAAAAATAAGATATTTTCCAGGATAGAGTTTGTAAAAATGGGTTGTATTTCACTCCTGATAAAGGCTAAATTCTGTTGTGCAGCTATTGGCTTGATATACTGGTAGTTAATTGTCTCCTGTTCTGTTCACTGAGTGTAAGCAAAATTTTTAAAAATAAACTCAAACCCAGACAAAATCATGTTTACCCTTTTAGTCAGATCAGCTGACAATTAGATTGCCACTGCTCTAATTGTGAGCTGAAACATTTTTATATTTTCTGGGCTCAGTTCTGAGCACAGTATCTGATGAGAGATGTCCCTTTGCTGTAAAACTGTGGTTTGGCAATGAGGTGAACCCTCTACTCTGGTTAATATCTGACCTCCTGTTGAAGAAGTAGCATTCCTGCTTGGTGCTGTCTTGTGTTGCTGGCCTGCAGATCAGGAGCTGGGACCCAGTTAGGTAAAGAAACATTGTCCAGTTCTGCTGCAGTCCTTGCACAGTTTTCTTGCATTTGAGAAATCACATTATTCCCCCAATAACTTATTCGTATTTCTGTAACTTCAGCCTTTTAATTTTCTTACCTGTCTGTGATACTAAATACAAGATACTGTTCACTCACTCTCCAGGTACCTGTACACTTGCATCTATGTATATGTGATGCATTGCATTCACATGGTTGCTGTATTCCTAGATGTACAGAATGCATTCTGTGTAAAAAGAACTAAATACTTGAGTGCTGACACCTTGATGTTGCTTTTGGCTGAAGCAAACACTAATAATGAAAGGGAGAGAATTTTTTGGTGCAGAATGCTAAGGTACAGCATGTAGCTTGAAGTGTTTCATCTTATAAGCAGAAGGTATCTTCTTAAGTCTTAAATTCCTGCTAACATTTGCCATAATGATAGATGATGTCTAGGATTAGATTTACTCTCCTTGGCATAAGAAATTGGCATGAACCTGTCAAAAGCTTCAACTGCTATTCTGAGATGTCTAGATACTTCACTCTAAAGCTGAACTAAGTTATTTCATCCAGAAAATAAAATGTTCATAGTAGAGTCACTAGCTGACTTTTAAGTTTGTTAAGCTCCTTTTAATAGTTATATTTTCTTGAGTCAACATTGCTGATTTTCAGTCCTTGTAATGTACTTGGGGGGATTAGTTTCTTTTATTCTGCAAGAAAGAGGCAGATGGTGAACCATTTTCTCCAGGCAGCAACTGACAGAACAAGAGGACTCAGTGTTAAGCTGCACGAAGGGAAATATAAGTTGGATATTAGGAAAGTTTTTTCCGGAAAGGGTGGTAAAGTACTGGAATGGTCTGCCTGGGAAGGTGGTGGAGTCACCACCCCTGGATGTGTTTAAAAAAAGACTGGATGTGGCACTTGGTGCCATGGTCTAGTTGAGGTGTTAGGACTGAGCTGGACTCAATGATCTTCAAGGGCTCTTCCAACCTAGTGATTCTGTGATTTTTAGATAAGACATATTTGTATTTATTGATAAATAATACCTTACTATATGTATACTTATTCTGATACAAAAATGTTTATTTTCCTCTTAGGCAGAAAACCTTCTACTTGATTCAGATATGAACATTAAAATTGCAGACTTTGGGTTTAGTAACGAGTTCACGGTTGGTAATAAACTGGACACGTTTTGTGGCAGCCCGCCTTACGCCGCCCCTGAACTTTTCCAAGGAAAGAAATACGATGGCCCTGAAGTGGATGTGTGGAGCCTTGGGGTGATTTTGTACACACTAGTGAGTGGATCACTGCCATTTGATGGTCAGAATCTAAAGGTACAGTTACAGCATGAAAGCTTGGCTTCTGCTGGCTTTAAATCTTCTGTGTCATCAGGGGTTCATCTCTTAAAACTCTTTATTTTACAGGAGCTGAGGGAGCGAGTGCTGAGGGGAAAGTACCGCATTCCATTCTACATGTCCACAGACTGTGAAAATCTGCTGAAGAAGCTACTAGTACTGAATCCAATAAAACGAGGCAGCTTGGAGGTAAGTAATTTTGTCTTGGAAAAAAGGGGGTTCAAATTAAGAAAGAATAAAATACCACAGTTGCTTGAGAATTCTTAATTTTTCAGGATAAATACTTCCTACCTGTTTTAGGGGCCTAATAGTCTTGTTTAAAAAAAAAAAAAAAAAGGAAATGTCCCAGAAACAGTGCAGCTTGAAAATAGGAAGTGTTAATCAACGAAAATCTAACCTTAATTGCAGCTGAGTAACAACTAAATTAAGAGTATTTCAAAGTGCAAACTGTTGGCACTTGTTTCAGTCTGATAATGGAGCTAGTTCAAAATCTGTGGAAAGCAGGACAAGATTGTAAATATCTTCCTGGAGTTTTTCAGAAAAACAAGACCAGCAGAGCAGCAGGCAGTACCATAAGCTTTTTCAACTGACCCTTTTCATGACTTCTTGAAAAGGATAGGTACAAGAAGAATTACTAGCTGATGGAAGGGAGTGTGGAGTTTTTTGTTTTAGTGCCATAAGACATGTTAACGCTAAGAACTCTGTTAATGATAAGCTAATAATGACTAGTTATTTCTGTTCAAGCCTTTCTTCTCCCTCTTCTGGTAGCTTTGTTTCTGAGTAGATGGAAAAATTATATATATATCTAATAATTCCTACTGTGTCCCTCAGGTACAGTCTGTTTTGGAGATTTCTAATGTGTTATGATTGTTGTTGTTAGTAAATTAGGTTTTCTTTTTGTGGGATGCAGAGAATATCTGTGCACAACTTGTAAAGTGTCTAAAAGGGTCAGTGTTTTTTAAGGGGCTGTTTTGTTCAAGATTGATGTATTGGATAGTACTTGCTGCACAGCTGATATTTAACAAATAATTGGTGTAGAGTTCACTCTAAAAGCTGCCTGGTTCTATTGTGTGAATTCTTTAACAAGGAGAGATTTTTTTAAGTAACATCTACTTACCATAGAGATGAAAGTGGAGCAGAAAATAAATAGAATACTTTTAAAATAGTATTTGCATGAGTTAATCACTAGTGACTTTTGTTTCATCTTTCTACACATACTTGTGTAGCAGTGGATGTGTTCCAGAGAATAAATCCCGTTTAAGCAGCTTTTTGTTTGTAGTGGCATGACTTATGCTTCCTGGCATGGAGGCTACCTGTGCAAGGAAGCATGGACTCACTGAGCTCTGTCTGCATGCAATTCATTCCAAGATGATGCTGATTTATGTTTTTTATAAATAGTTTTAAGTTGAATAAAGTCTGTGCTGAAGAGAATAGTGAATGATGGCTTCTAGTTTACTGATATGTGCTCATTATGTTCTGTGATTACTGTCTAAAGGACATCATGACAAGAATGTAGTCACTTCAAAGATCACTGTTTATCTGTGTCATGTTTAGGTTTTAGGGAAGTAGTTTTTTCTTTTATTGAATTTTTCTCTGAATTTTCAGCAGTTTCTCTTCAAATCTAATTTCACTTTTATTCTAGGTATAGTAGTGTTATCCAGTTCGTATAAAATTCCTTCTTGTCCCCAGAGAGAGGTGCTGGATAGAAGCCTTGCTGAAAGGACAAGGCAGTCAAATTGTGTGGAAGAGAGGGAGTAAATGTGTGTGACCAAGGGTCTTGAGCCAGTTCCAGAACACTGATAAGCAGACACTGATCAGTAGGCTAACCTGATAGGGGAAGAGAGAGGCATCACAACCTTTTTTTTTTTTTAAAGGAATATTCCTTAAATCACATTTGCTGAATTAAAAAGTGTGAAGAAATTTCTCTCTGAACACTTCTAAAAATACATGTTTAGAATGAAAGTATCAATTTGCTGGAAGCTTCTAAAAGTGGAAAGACAGTGTCATCTTAGGTGGGGAGGATTTTTTTTGTGCTTTGCCTTTTGATTATTTGCTCAGTCCCAGCCATACTCCTTCTCATTTCCCATGCATGTTTTTGGCAGACCATCCAAAAGGATGTTTGTCACTTACATCAGCATCAAAGCTGAGATCCACATAGGACCAGCACCATATGGGTTAGGTTTAACACTTGTCCTCTGATAAGGACCAGGCAAAGCTCTATTAAAATGGTTCCTCCGGACTTTTTTCATTGTTGCAGCTGAGAAGAAACGTTTTTGAAACAGGAGCATGTTGTTATAAACCAGTACATCTTCCCAGGAAGAGATGGGAAAAATGTACTGTCAGAAAATCTCTTAACTTTCAGGATTTCAACAAATTCCTTTTTCCCATTCTCCCGGTCTTTAATTCTTTTGCATAGTGTTGCTCTGAAGTTTCTCTAGAACAGATTTATGCTTACAGAGTGTAATAAAGCAAATTTTGACACAGACAAAACTTGACCAGACCAGAATTTTATTAGATAGTTTTCCTGAGAATTGAGGGAAAATTCATCAAAAATATCTAGTTGGTTGAAATTTAGTTTGGATTGATGTTTAAGAAGTACAGTTTGGATCAGATTTCTGAATATTCTGACCAAGGCTGCTGCTCTTTAATCAGCTGACTGAAAGCACAGCAGAATTTAACAAATGTAGTATTGATCCTGGAATTGGATTGTTTGTGTCGCTTCAAAATGCTTAATTGTAAGAGCCTGTTTAAGAGTTGTACAATAACTCAGTGTGCCTCTGAGGTCATGTATTTAAAAGACAGAAGCCAGCAGAAATGTAGATGGAAACAGGGTGGATTACACTGAACTCTAGATCCACCTACTGAAGAGACATGTAAAACTCCAAGTGGGAATTTTCAGGCTTGCCAGTTAATTCAAGAAGGATAAAGAAAGGGTGGTAGAATCTGAGCAGTGATTTGTCATCCACTTCATCATGCTTAAACTTCGGATTTAACAGTATCTTTAAAAAATTGTGATTGCAGAGACTGCATAGTAGTCTTTTGGGAGGCTCTCCTGTTCCTGCAAGACTACAAATATATAACCCAAGCCTGTTGCCAAGTAGACTCCGGCTCTGTGTGTCAGAAATGCAGTATAGCAGTATGTGTTCACAAGCCCTCCCTCTTTATCCTCTCAAAAGCCAAAAAATCAATTCCATGATAGAACAAATCTTTAAGTGTTATTGTCAGCAAAAATGTTAACTGGCACGAATTTCTGTATTGTTCTTGTAAGGGTACAGCTATTGGGGTCTGTAATTTGGCAGCAGCACTATGTATAAAGAATTTGGTTATATCAATGGAAAATTGAGTCTTCTACTCTTTGTGAGAAATAACTTAATTTGGTGTTTGCAAGGCATATTTGGAACCTGTGGGATACTTGATTTGCTGGCACTTGTTTCATTCTCGTGTCCATGTAGTGAGCAGTATTAGCATCTGTCCCTGAAGAGACATGTGTGCCTGTTGCTGTAGGAGGGAAAATGATTTTAGCTGTTTAAAGATGAATATGCCCTTAAGGAAAAATTGTGATGGTTAGGGATTCCAGACAATCAATCTTGAAGGCCTGCAAGAAGATCCAGGCCACAACAGAAGGAAATTTTCCAAAGAAGGCAGGAGAAATTTTTGAAGTAAATAACTGTGTGGCATAGAGAGAGTTAAGAGGCATTTCTCCCTCCAGCCAAACTTGGAAACATATTTAGGTCAAGTGCAGTGAGAATATCCATAGGAAAAAATGACCAGTTGGCATCATGATCTCAAAACTAATGACTGTAGGAAGCATCAGCACATTCCTGAATTATTCCTTAGTTTTTAAACACTTGCTTTGCTATTATTTAAAGGAGCTCTTTATCATGATAGAGTTGGTATTGCATTAGCATCTTAGGATGTTAACCAAGAGGAGCACATGCGTGTCAATCACTGGGCAAAATGAGATAAGGAGACAGTGGATGCAAAGGGTACAAAATCAAAGATTTTGTTTTTCAGTGTTTTTTTCTGATATTTTAGGCAGGGTGATTGTATAGGAAATGGTAAATAGGAGGAATGAATTTATGGGAACATAAGGATGTGAAAGATAAAAGAAAAATAAGATATGAGGAGAAAATATGTGAGGGAAAGAGCAGCATTCAGGTTATTATGAACTTTAAATTGCTTTTCAGCAGACAAACTAGCACAAGTGTAATGGGGTATGGTAAAGGGCATGTTGGCCTAAAGCTCTTTCCTTTCTTAGCAAATCATGAAGGATCGGTGGATGAATGTTGGCCATGAAGAGGAAGAACTAAAGCCATATACTGAGCCTGAACCAGATTTCAATGACACCAAAAGAATAGGTAAGACTTTCAGCAGGATGTTGCATCTGGTGGACACAGGCAGTTTTATCTTGGAAGGCAAACTAAACTCATATGAATTTGACCTACAAGTCTCATCATACAAGTAAAATGCATTCTTTTTATTTAGATGAGAAATTCCATTACAATGGCCTCCTTATAACTACTGTTGTGACTTCACATTGAGCTGACATCAATCTACAAGCACAGCAAAAGACAAATAAGACTACAGAATATAACAGACTAAAGGAGACAGATTTTGTTATGAGTGCAACACTTCTTGCCTGCTGCAGTTAGAGAAAGTTACTGTTTTGGCCCAGTATCTATTCATAGCTTCTGTTTGCCAGGGCTTTATTTGTTGTTGAATAAATTGAATGTTGTATAAATTAGTTAACAGCTGTATAATATAGCTGAGAATTTTCAAGATGAAAATAACAATGAAAGAGAGGAGTTTGTAGCATTTTCTATTTTTGCACAGCAAAAAAACCTCAGTGGGTTGAGTTGAATCTTAGTTACTTGTAAATTATAAGGCTCTTTTTCTGTTTTCACTGTTAAGTTGTCAGTAAACCCAAACACTTATTCTGCTGATATCTGTCTCTTTTTACTTTTAGACATTATGGTCACAATGGGCTTTTCAAGAGAAGAAATCCATGAATCTTTAGTAAACCAAAAGTATGATGAAGTCATGGCTACTTACCTGCTTCTAGGTAGAAAACCACCTGAAGTAAGTGCTGTTTACATTTTCTGGTTTGGCCTTTATAGGTTTCTGGGTTGAATGATGTTTTTATTAATTATTCTGTAACTTTTTTTAAAAAATTTGGATTGATAACTTATGAATGTCTTTCCCTTTTCATATCCTCTTGGATATCTTATTAGTTCTCATTTGAAGAAATAAATTAATCTCCAGTATGTTCATGTTTGCTTTTAAATGTGTTGAATTGCTTTTTTTACAAGCTGGCTGTTAATCTGAAGTGCCATGACTTCTAAGTGCTGAGTTTTCTTCTTGTCATGTGTGTTTTAGTTAAACTCTGAAGTAGTTAGTAGCAACTTTTTCTGGCCACTCAGATGTGACATGCTTGATTTCTCAGAAATGAGCTCATCCTTTCTCACTCATATACTGTTTTAGAGTATACTGAATTATTGAATAAGTTATTGCATTGTAGTCATTAATAAATTTGTGGCAGAAAATCTTGTGATTGTTTTGGAGCTAGAAGGATCTATATATCTTTTGGGATCACATGGATTTTTCAAGAAATCAGAGACCAAGGCTTTCTTTTTTAAGGAAATTTTTCCCTGCTGCGTCATTGGCCTTCCTTCAATTCCAAGAAAGTGTAGATCTGATATGTGCATCCTTGAATGCATTTTCTCACATATCTGAGCCAGAATTCCCTTGTGATGGCAGAGCATGGAGGGAATTCATCTAAAATAATTTTGTCTCAAATTGCTTGGAAGAGGATATTTGTCTTTTCCTCTGCTCTTACATAGAACTTACTCTTCTTAAATACGAAGAAATCCGTGACTGAGTTAGAGACTGTATAAAGATGTTTTGAAAGCCATAAAGAATCCTTTAGTCAGTACTTGCTTTTTTAGTCCTTCTGACTCAGTCCACTGCATTTTAAAATTGTTCTGAGATATGAATGCTCTTAGGCTTTAAAATAAAATTTGAAAAGGCAAGGAAAACCATTCTGTGGCTTTGGTTTAAAAATAGCACTGTTTTTGTTTCTGCTAAGATTCTTCTAATTTTGTTTTGAGCATTCATTAACTATGTAGCTTTTACTATGTGTTTTTAAAGCACGTGAAATACAGATGAAGTGATAAAATCAATCTTGAAGAATATTCAACTCTGGATACAACGTTAAATTTAAAAGAAAGCGCCTTTGATTGGAACTTTTTGCTTTATAACGCTATAAAAGTACCAGTAGTGTTGAATTTCATTTGTGCTTTGAAAACCTGTTTTCCTTGTAGTTTGAAGCAGGTGATTCCTTGTCCAGCAGCAACTTGGGTCAAAGGTCTCGCCCCAGCAGCGACCTCAACAACAGCTCGGTGCAGTCCCCCGCTCACCTGAAGGTGCAGCGCAGCATCTCCACCAACCAGAAACAGCGGCGGTTCAGCGACCACGGTGGGGAGCGTGTTCCAACAAGTGGTGTTACAAACACAGCTTAGTGGCAATGGGCAGGGCTTTGTGAGCCTGGCAGGGCCCTCACTCTGTGCGTTTGTTGTGTAGCTCTTCATCAGGTGTCTCTGTCTGAAGGTTTCCGTGGTAAATCTGGATCCACGCACCTCACAGATTTAATTCTTCGGACATATTACTTGGTTGGCTCACTAAATGAGGCACTGAGGATGTTTTCTGTTTAGGAACTAATGGCAGCTGTTGCTCTGGATAACCCCAAGGGCAGTGAACCAATTATTTTATCATTGCATTTGGCTGTGGGGCCAAATTGTTTGCATGCAGGAGACAACAATTTTACCAAGTATTCAGGAAACGTTTTCAGGTGAAAATGCTTCTATCGAAAAGAAATGCATATTTAAAACATTAAATGAAAGATGATTTTTTTTTTCTCAGCGGTCAAATTGCTTTAAATATTTCTAAAATGTTTGGCCCTTTTCTCTGCCTAATTTACATTTTTGTTTTCTGCATTTTTGTTAGCTGATGTGATTTTATTTCAAAGGAATGTAAAAGTCTACTGATGGAGGAGTTTTCTCAAAACATTTTCAAGAATTATGAGGTGAAAAGAATTGTGATATTTTCCAAGTATAAACATGCTTGTAAACTAAGTAGGCCTAGGTTTTCAGGGGAAAATAATCTTTCATAGTATTTAGAGGAAAAGGTATTCAGTAAAAAATACTAAAAAAAAATTTGAAAAGTATCATTTAATTACTTTTTTCACAATATTATACAAATTGCATGGATTTAAAATGCTCCTCTAGGTTTTAGATATTGATGTGAAATGGGAAGTAATTCTGAGCTGCAAATTGGAAGTGAAGAGAGAGTGGGTAAAAAGAACACAGGCTGTCACAGCTCAATTTAGTAGGTTGGTCTGTGTGCCGAGTTTGCCATCAGAGTTGTTCAGATGCTTTTTTTGGAGTCGGGGAATTATATTTAGACTACTTTGGCCAAGAAAAATGCGGTGATTATTTTTAGATATTTATTAATTCTGTTTTTATTTGGCAGTTGGCCCCTCCATTCCTCCTGCTGTGTCATACACAAAAAGGTCTCAGGCAAACAGTGTGGAAAGTGAACAGAAAGAAGACTGGGACAAGGATGTCTCACGCAAACTCGGCAGCACTACCGTGGGATCCAAAGGAGAGATGGCTGCCAGTCCACTTGTGGGTCCAGAAAGAAAGAAGTCAAGTGCAGTTACCAGTGTAAGTTGGGTGTGCTTTTGGCTTGTTATATTTTTTTCCCTGTTTAAACAAAATGTGAAGCACGACATAACTATAGACATAATGGGTACTGAATAAGCCACTAAGTCTATTTCTGTAACTTTTACTGGCAGACAGAAATAGGCTACAGTACATGCCTTTTAAAATAAACCTTTCCCTTCCCCCTCAACTTTACTTTTTCTAACCCTAACATAACAGTAAACATGAGAATGTCTACACTTGGGCAAACTTCAGTGTCTGTTAAGAAAAATACTGGATGTTTAAGGAAAGAACATAAGAATGGAGCTAATATGGAGTGCTCTTTTTCTGGTTTCTAATGCTTGTCTATGTGCAAGGAAGTCAAGGGACTTCTGATTCAGAGATTTCATCTGATTAATCCTACATAATCTCTCATTAACCTTCTCTGTAAATTTGGCTGTTTGGTTCTCTGAAACCACTTCATTTTGGACTTCAGAAATGGAGTGAGATGAGGGGGAACAACCCACTTGTTCCCTGGTGTGCCTGCTGATGTGATTTACAACCTGGCTGTTGTATTAAGGAGCTGAACTAGCAAATTAATAATTTCTTAATGGTTCTGTTATGATGTTCACAGTTCTACAAACTGCTATCACATTAGTGTCTCAAACACCTTTGTTCCAAATCGGAGAGTCTGTCTCTTCTAATGTGAAAACATCTACTTTGCCTTTTGACAGCTCCTGTGCTGTAGGATTGGTGTTTAGGATTCACAGTGAAAAAACACTGCATGGTGTTTAAACAGCTACTTAGGAGCAGCAGTTCATGTGGGGAGAAAAAAATATGCATGACTCATGATTTAAGATTCAAGTATACTTTGTGCTTTTTAGGAGACATGGTCTGTTAAATACAAAAACTCTTGCCATCTTTTAGTACAGTAGACTGACAGCAGGAATTCTCATTGTCTTTTGGGATTCTGTGTGCTCCCATCTTGGATATTCTGGAAAGATGACGTGCATGTCTATCAGAATTTTCCGAAAGCAAAATAAATACTGAAGTTCATTTAACTCCTAATGTTCTGCAGGCTGTGTCTGCAATACATCTGCACATGCTTTAATTTTTTTTTTTTTGTTTTAAATAGAGTTGTTGTCTCCCCACCCACGCAAAAAGCTTAGAAATTATGCCTGTGTGGATTGCATGCAGGAACTTTGAGTCTTCTAAGATTAGATTTCATATCTGAGCTTTCCCAAAACTATATTGCCCCAAAGCTGATTAGAGTCATGTGTGGTACACGCTGATATGTCATAAGCATTTCTCTGCTTTGTGAGAACTAATTAAATGGAGTATCATTGCTATGAAGAATGAGAAATTGATTTACTTGCTAATGGCAACTTCAGTATTTGTGCTTTTTTCGCTCTGTTACTATTTTGGGGACTTAGAAAGGCTTTGTGATGGGCATGATTAGGGAATGTTGGTGTCTGATATTACAATTGTAGTTCAAGGTTGAGGAACTCACACAGTGAATATTTTTGTTTAAAACTCAAACATTTAAAGTAAAAATAGATAATTAATGGGAATAATTTTAAAATATTTTTGTGTAACTTTTTTTGGGTAACATGACGTTCAAAAAGGCAGAGTTTCTGGAAAACATATTTATCACCTTCAGTCATATTTGTGTAATTCAGGAGAGTTTTATTTCAGAAACAGTTATTGCAGTTGTTAATCTTCCTTACAAGTTGGCCATAAAACAGTTTATTAAGTTGTCTCTGTGGGGTCATATTAATGCTGAAAAACTGTAGATGAGGGAGACCTAAACATAGTAAATCTTTTAGAGTTCATGGTGTCCTGTAGTACCTGAGTCTAGGGGATTTGAAATTTTTTGCCAGCAGGCATCAGTGCAACCTCTGCCACCCCAAATTCATTATGTGGAGTATTAAAAAGTGAGAATTGTATGTCATGTACTAAAGCTAAACCTTCAGCAGCTACCCTGTGCTTGGTAGGGAGGGAGAGTATGTTTGTGCTTATTTTATGAAGTCTATCCAAACTGAAGTTAGTAACAGAAGTACAATCAGTATTTTTGCAACAAGACGTATTTGCCATGTTATCTGCATCATAATTTCTGGGTCGATTGACATAGATGGACAGTATTTCCATTTTCCTCTTGAAAGCTCTTTTGACATGGACAACAAACTGGAGCCCTTTTTGGAAAATTACACTGTGCAGGAAAACCTTTCAGCCAGCCATAAGTGTGTTCTCTGGGATCTCAGTTTGTTTGATCCCAGGGACAAATAATACAGGAACACAGTATGTGGGAATTGCATAATAATACTTAGTAAAGTGTGTGTCAGCAAAATTAAACTTCCTTGTGTTCTCTCAGTGTGTTCTCAATGGTGCAGTAATGAGGTGGTGAATGAGCTATTGGAAAAAACAGCTGATGATATAAATGATTTGTGTTAACAGATTGACTTAGTACATTTGAAAGCATTAACAATATACATAAGTGGCTGAAACACCGTTTTTATTTGCTTCTTCCAGTGCTGAGATTTTTGTACAATATCATATACAGTAGAATTTAATTTAACTTTGGTCTTAATTCCCTTCTAGAATAATGTGTTTTCTGGTAGTGGAATGACAAGGAGGAACACTTACGTTTGTGAACGTTCTTCAGATCGCTATTCTGCAATACAGAATGGGAAGGACAACAGGTATTGTTCAGCTTTCCTTGTTTATTAGTTTGGGTACAAGAACTGAGGCACAGAAGAAGCAAGTTATGCAAAATACCATTTTGAATCACAGTGTGAAATACATGAAGTCCAAGTGTATGTTTTCGTCTTCCACTTTCTTTGTGATGAATTTTTAAGCTAAATGTGTCAAGTCGGCCTTGGCTTCTTTTTATGGGATCACACTGATTACTGAGAGTTGTCTTCCAACACAGGATGAAGTAATTGTGCTAACAGCTAATTGCTAAATGGGCAGTTGTGCTGTGGAGAGTTTCAGATGGTTTACTCTGACAGTCTAGCCTGATCCTTTTTTGTTTCCCCCCAACCACTCAAAAAGCTGAAATGGTTAAAATTTGTTGATTGTTTTCAATATAAGTTTTTGGCCTAAATAGTATTTTCATAGTGATGGGAACCAGTTTGTGTCTATTTGTGGGATGACTGGGAAGCTCAGTTTGTTTTGTAAAGTAGTATTGTGTTTAACACTGCTACTTAGTCTTTTTAAAAATCTTTTGTTCATCCCTGGGGTTATTTAAACCCTGTGCTTAACTGAAAAATAAAATACTGACTTTAATGGAGAGTAATAAAAACTGAATTTTTAAAATTTAGATTCAAATAACAGCTCTTTAAAGCTTTTCAAGCTATTCAGATACAACAATTACTGTAAAATGAATAAAAAAATTCATAGCACGGCATAGCATAATCTAGTAAACTAGTTTTCTTTTGTTTTCTGTCATAGTATTTGAATTTTTTAATGATGCATAAAGTTTTGGAAATAAGAAGTACAGGGTTGTTCATTTACAGTAAAATGATGAGCTGTGGAACATGTAAAAGACAACTATTTAATTAAACACATAAAATTAGCTTTCTGCCTCTTAATGTACTTCCTTATAGCGTTTTAATTTCAAATTATTGGATGGGTGCTTTCAAAAGTGTTTTCCCAAATTTTTGTGTATCGTTTTAAATATTTGAACAAAGGTAGTGACAATTCTTTTTTGGGGAAAAAAAAAGGCAGACAGCAGGTGTTTTTTAGATAGAGGGTTATATGTATTATAGTATTTTTTTCTGATCTGACAAAGATATTTTTCTTTCAAAAGATTTAATACATAAAACACTGTAAAAAGAAGGGATTTTTTTTCCTAGTTTTTCATTTTATAGTTGATTTTTTTCCTATAGTATTGAAAGGTTCTTAATCCCTGTTCCTTTCATGAGTGCAGTGAATATTGTGCTCAGTTCTTTGAGCATATTCTGAAAAACTGGGAAGAATTTTCTTTTGAGTTGTATGATTTGCCTTTCCTACAAGATGTTGTGTTGCAGTTATATTTGGATTTGGTGCAGCTGAATGTCTTGTCATCACATTATTCATCTGAAGTCTTTATCCCTTTGCTACAGATATTATTTAGCTGTGGGACTCCAGTTGCTAATACATTATTAATGCAATTTCACTTATGCTTGTAGAGGCAAAGTTGTATTTTGCCTTAATTCATTTGACTTTTGTTTTAAAAATTAATGGCACAATAGTTTTGCCACTACTTTCATCTTTTTTCTGCCACTTAAGAAGGAGAAATAAAAGTACTGATAGAAGGAGCTGTACTTTGAAAGGGTTGACTCAGCAGTGTCTGGAGGACACTGTCCAGAAGAGGACAGATTGGTCCTTTAACAAGTGATAATATGACAGCAATTCCAAATGTTTTGTGGTTTAGATATTTGTTTTAACTGCAAGTAAGGGTATTCACAAAAGGAGAGTCTATTTAATCAATCTATTTAAGTCTTTGTGAATTTCTTTTTCAGTATTTTTATTGTGTCCAGGTATTCTTTGTAGACTTTCTTCATTGCTTTGAATAATGTGTGTGTAAGCTTTAATCTTGGGAGGAATGAAAAGGTCTAACTTAACATATATGGAGAATTCATTTATGAATGAACATGATTTTCTTAGAATTCTGTATTCTTTACTTTAGCTGACTAAGGCAGCCTGGTCACTCAGTCTTCTGTTTAATTAAAAGCAGCACTGCTGAGTTCTAAAAGAAGAAATGAGTTATTTTCTCTCTTTTTTTATAAGAGGTTTTACACTAACCTTTCTTTTCCCTTGTCATTTGTCCATCCCTGCTGCCATGGAAAAGCCTGACGGAAATGTCTGCGAGCAGCACATCCTCTGCAGGCTCTGCAGTGGCCTCTGTCTCCACACGCCCTCGGCATCAAAAATCCATGTCTGCCTCTGGTCACCCGATCAAAGTCACACTGCCAACCATCAAAGATGGTACTGAAGCTTACCGACCAAGGTAACAGATTGATGGGCATTTCTTTACTGCTGTGCACTTCAGAAATGCTCTTACTCAGCTCCTGACGGACCTCAAAGTGTTTGTAATCCAGTCAAAACTGCCACGTGGCGTTCTGGTTTAAAACAGAACCTTGCCCGAGTATTGTGGGTGTTACAGATTATTTAAACCTGGTTTTGTCCATGGCACACGTTTGCATACAGTTAAGGAAGTTCCTTGACTGCCTCCCTCTGGAAGCTTCTTGAAAGCTTAAGTAGTTAAAAATTTGAATACTTTAGATGGGAGTGTACAACACAGGCCACCATAAATTGAAATTAAATACCGGAATGTTAACCTCTGTGATTTGTGGGTTGCTAAGCTCATTGGTGTCTAAAAGCACCACGGTATAGTTGTTCTTACTGTTAACTGCCTGAATAGCTTTATACACACACTTCTGTCAGGTTATGACTTAAGTATCCATTAAGTTTTTGGAGAGTGCCTTTGTTAAGGGTATTAATGAACACTTTTTCCCGGAAGAGAGCTTGGGAGACTTTCACATCTTGCCACAGATTTTTCTGCCTTTTTTTTTTGTCCTATTATCTGTGTATACTTTTTTAAACAGCTCTAATATTTGAGATAGAAATAATAGAGCTATTTTCATTGTAAAACCAAACAGTGTATGAATCTTAACAGCAAATCAGTGGCACATTCAGTTTTTAAAAAGAATCAAGAGGGGGTGTTTTTTTCTGTCTTTGAGAAACAGCGATCATGCAGGAGGGCTTTGAGCCTGGTCTTTCTCGTTATTTATGCTTCTGGTTTCCCAGCAGCGCAACTCCAAGAGTGCCTGCTGCCTCCCCATCTGCTCACAGCATTAGCACCACCACTCCGGACCGGACCCGCTTTCCGCGGGGCAGCTCCAGCCGCAGCACTTTCCACGGGGAGCAGCTGCGGGAGCGGCGCAACGCCACCTACAACGGCCCGCCCGCCTCGCCCTCGCACGAGACCGGCGCCTTCGCCCACGCGCGCAGGGGCACCTCCACCGGCATCATCAGCAAGATCACCTCCAAGTTCGTTCGCAGGTTGGTACCTCGGCTTTCAAGAGAAACAAGAATTACAAAAGCCCAGCCTGTAAGCAGGACTTCAACTGCGAAGTCTTTGTGACAGTTTCCAGTCCAACTCTGAAGTAACTAGAAATTTAGTTAGAATGCCGCTTGGTTTGCGTGTTCCTTCCAGAATCTGCCTTGTTTCGCTTCTGTGTAACCATTGTTTGTTCAGCTATTCTGCTGCTTTATCTTAAAGGAGCAGGAGAATGCTGCTCAGAAGGGGCTTTTGCTCCTGTTTCACAGCTGTGGTACAATTAAATTAAAATCAAATTCATTTAAATACTGAAAAGAGTGACTTCAAAATGAGCCATTATTTAACGTTAACAATATTTTACTTTTTTAATTAGATGCAGTTTGTTACAAGGGCTATATTTACAATCATTGCTGTGCTTAGAAGGAGTAGGTATTCACGAGTTATTTCTGGTAATTCTAAAATCTGAATAAATGAGAAGTTAGAAGCAGGCAGAAGTCTGGAAGTGTGGAAGTAATAATATTTCAGTATCATACAGCCTGTTTTATTATGTCACCAGCTTCTTCAAATAAAAGTTCAGGTTTCTGAAAGAAGAAAACCCACTCTTCCTGGATCTGCTTTCATTCCTGTGATGATGCTATCAGTAATAATCCTGTGAGGAGAGGTGCTGGGAAAGGTTTTCAGATACACTGTTCAAGATCAAGTCTGTTGAGGTTTCCCAAAAGGGGACTTAATTTTCAGTTTGCCTCTTTCTACCAGTGATTTATCTGTTCATTCTAAAGCCTGTTTATGGATGTATCCATAATGATTATTGTCAGTTTTACAACACAATTACATCCTGAAAATTTCTCTTTCCCTTGCTGAATCAGGCTGTTGTGCACTGAATTCTACCGTTTGTGTGCAGGAAGAAAAGATAAATTGAAAGTTAGGTTAAGCTTTTAGTTGCAAATTTGTAAGTAAAATATCATTAATTGCATAAGGTGGTACTACAAGGGAAGAGAAGAGAGAAAGCTGGAAATGCAGTGATGTTCCTCACAAAATTGATTTCACCTGGTGAGCTGATAGTGCAGCAGTGTGTGTCTAAGTAATACCTGCTATGACGATGTAAAAAGAAAAAAGTGTATGAATTATTTTCTTTTTCCAGAAACCTGAACATACTGGACTGTGATCCTCCATTATTGGTATCTCCAGCACTTCTGTAGTTGCAAGGAGAGAACTGTTCTCTGATTTTAAAGAGAAAAAAAGTATTACAGCAAAGCTAGTCAACTGTTGTCAGTATAGATTTCTAAATGGAAAGAAAGGTATTTTCTGTTGAGCAACTAATCAGTTTCAAGAGTACAGGCTGCTTTTTTGTGTAATAGCTCCTTGTTTTTTGCAAGCAGTGGTATCTTGACTTTGTTTTTAAGAGTTAGATCAAAGAAATATTTTCATTATCTTAAAATATTAAAATAGCATTTTAAACTATCTGTTTAGAATTAAGATATCCTAAATTGATGTATTTTATATATATCTTTATTATGGAAGATTTTATACAATTTCCTAGTATGTTTTATAATGTTAAAAGTATATTTTGTCACGGCCCTTTAGGGGGTGTGTTTGTTTTGTTTTGTTACTGGTGATGGTCGTGTTTTGTTGTGATATTTTGTGGTTTGTTTTTTTTTTTT
>VXBQ01002388.1:115424-136273 GCA_013400175.1 Phainopepla nitens
TTTTTTTTTTTTTAGTTTGGGTTGTTTAAGACCTAATGGGCTGGGATTACATGGGTGGAAGGTGCAGGGGTTTTTTTTGTTTGCTGTACTTTGAGTTGGATCACATAACATTTAACTTCTGTACTGTTCAGGAAATAATGGTTTAAAGCATACTTTGACTAGAAGGGATCATGAAAGACTTTTTTTACTAATTTTTGACAAGGGTAAATGCCTTTTCTGGTAAGTACATAAAATAAATGCATAATAAGAATGCTTAGTGAATAGGGTATTGAAGTATTTTGAATCAATGGTTTATGTCAAATGACACTTCCCTGGTGTTAGTTACTAAAGTATTAGTGTTTTGAAGGTGTTACATTAATCAGGTAATTGAAATTGGGTGCTAAATATTGGTACAGCAGCACTAGGAACCTACCTAGGTGGCTTACACAATCTGGGGATGTATTTCAAGTTGCTTCATACTAAAAAGCCATAATATAAAACAGCTCCTTGCAAAGCACAGCTCTAATGCAACAAGTTAAAGATACGTTTAACTTGAGTTCTCTGGTAATCTCACTGAAGTCAGTGTAACAGCTGATTTGCTTACATTTAAGCAGATATTGAAATAACCTTCCTGAATTTGGCTTCAAACATTTGGTCTCACAAACTCTTAGGCACATCTTATTGTTAATTAAGCTGGAGTGTGCTTAAGCATGGGCGTGTCTCAACATGCTTTCAGGGATACACAAAGGCCTGACCCACAAGGGTGCAGAGTGGAGCTCCCCTGGACCACCTTGACGAAATGCTCCTCTGTGCTTGCTGGAATTACATGTGGCCATTGCCCTGTCTGCAGTAGGTTCAGAACAACATGTTAATTTTGCCATCAGCTGGGGAAAAAAATTAAACAATAACATGTCAGAGCTGGAAAAAACTAAGGTGTCATAAAGGGAAACTAAAATTACAGCTGTGAAAAAAATTCTGTTAAACAGTGTTAGCTTGACATTATTATACTGATTTTTTTTTTTTCGTCAGTAGCTATTTAACATTGTTCTAGGTGTAGGTTTTCTTAACTTTTATTTTTCACCTTTATCATTGAATCTCAACCTTAACTTTGTTTTGAGGGATCCAAGTGAAGGCGAAGCCAGTGGCAGAACTGACACCTCAAGGTGAGGAGTCACTATTAATACTTCGCTCCTAGGTCTTTCGAATCAAGTGATTTCTTAAAGCCTTTTAAATCAGGATGTAAAAGAGAATAGTGCTCAAGTATTCTATATTTCAAAAATGTTTTCTATTTGGGGGGAGGGGGTCTTTGCGAGGTCTTTTATATCCTTCATTTCTGCTTTCTTGCGAAGTATTTAATACAAAACTTTATGTATTCCTTTGAATAATAAAGCCCCCTGTAGGAGTTAAGCAATCCTTTAGACACTTAAAATCATGTTTTGACTTACCAATATTTAATGGTGTTTACTTTTGGTTTCAGTGGACAGTGTAAATACTTCATGTGTCTGTGTGTATATATGTATCTATTAAATTTTTACTATAGTTACATACTGTGCTTATTACTAAAGCTGCTGCTTGCCATAAGTAAACACCTTACAGTCCCTGAGAAATGAATGTCACTTGCTCTGAGAAATGATGCAAGTTACATTCAGACAAAAAGGGTGACTGCCAAATATTGAATTTCTGTGGCAACCACTGTACACAAATCTGTAGATGCTTTGTAAGCAATAAAACATTCCTTCATATCCTCATTTTCCAGTATATCTGCTCTTTTGCCATGTTTCAGCTTTTGGTGTGCTTAAGCACAGTGCATACCTCTTTATTTTTCTGCTCTCCAATGAATGGGCATTGTGGTTTGCATTCATTCTAAAGTGGTCACTTACAGAAAGTATTGATTTAGTTTTCAAAACAAACCCTCTATTTAAAAAAAAAATAAGCAGCACATTCTTACTCAGATACACTGTATATAATACACAATGCATTTATCTAAGTTAGCCCTTTTCAATTCAGAGTCTCTTAGCTGTTGAATTCTAGGATGTGGAAAGGGAAAAGAGACTGAGGGTTCAGATGAAGTGTGAAAGTTGCTTTCAGCTCTTGCTTTCATTCTCTAGCTTTCTCTGCTTTTTGTCATCCTACAGTGTCTGTTTTGGGCTAAAAAAGTCATCTTATCCCTGCTCTATCCCTTAATATCAATGTGGTTGTCTGGGGGGTCACAGAAAGTTGAATTAAAAGTGCTTTTTTTGACTCCTCTCTGAATAATAATGACAGTTTATAGACTCAAAATGAGAGCAGCACCTTTCCCCAGTGATGGATGGGGAGGCATCAGCATCAGGAGTACCTGGGGCAAGAACAGATACACCTGACTGTGGAATTACTTCAAAATAATTACTGCTGGTTCTCAAAATGTTTTCTGCAATGGAACAAGTAATCTATTTGATAAGGAAGCATCATACTAAGAGCATTAATTGGAAATTGCTCCTTTGCAATTTTGTCCTTTATCAAATTAACTAGTTTGTGTCTATATTTGTAAAATACACATCGATGTTTTACTTGTAAAAGCTGCTGGCCATGTACTCAAATGGTGACCAACAGGCTGTCCACGACCAAGTTACAGTCCAAAATTCTGCCTCATCTGGTAAAATAAAACACATTATTATAAGGTCTTTTGGCACAGAGAGAGGTCAAAAATCAAAACAAAAAAAACCGAGGGGGGAAAGGCAGAAAAGAGGGGAGGTAGTTAACTAAAGACTTGTGAATTGCAGGGTGGGATTTCTTCCTCTGCTGCTTTTACAGTATGATTTCTGCTTTAGGATTGTGTCCCTCAACTTCAGTTTTGTTGGTGTATGGCATGCTCCAGATCATGAAATCAGCAGAACTTCAGTCATGCTTTTACATAGATTCCACTTTCTTTGGAGCAGTATGGAGTAACGTGTGTCTGCTGCAGTTCCCATTGCACATGTTGTCATCAGAACATTGTAGAGCAGGGGTTTCCAAACTTGCTTTGCTGTGTGCCACTCCTGTGGCACGGGGCTGTGCTGAGCACACGTGGGGCAGGGCTGTTCCAGCAGTGTCCATCCCACTCCCTGAATTAGCTTGCCCGTGACTCATGGCATCTCAATGGCAGTTTGGAAACCCCTGTTCAAGAAGTGTATTTCTCTTCTCTCTCTCGGCTACACTGCTCTGGTTTTGACTTCACTGTGTGTCACTTATTCCAGGAGTGTTTCTGGGGAGCCTAAAGACAGAGAGAAGGAGGAGAGCAAAGATTCGAAGCCACGCTCCTTGCGCTTCACGTGGAGCATGAAGACCACGAGCTCTATGGACCCGAACGATATGATGAGGGAGATTCGGAAAGTGTTGGATGCCAATAACTGTGATTACGAACAAAAAGAGAGGTTTTTGCTCTTCTGTGTCCACGGTGATGCACGACAAGACAGCCTTGTTCAGTGGGAGATGGAAGTCTGCAAACTGCCACGATTGTCGCTCAATGGAGTTCGCTTCAAGAGAATATCTGGGACTTCTATTGCATTTAAGAACATTGCATCCAAGATAGCAAACGAGCTTAAGCTGTAAAGAGAACCTAAATTCTTTGGGATCAGGGAAGATTCATACATGATCTACACTTTGAATGTACTGGTTTCGCCTAATGTGATTGGCCTGTGAAACTCCCCATGTAGAAATTGCCCTTACTGCAATAAGGTTATACATAGTTATTCAGAATTGTAAAGTTAAATCCAGTATGACCTATATTAAATAACTGTAGCTAAAGAAGTTATGTTCACATGTACAGGTAAGTATATAGAGCATTCTGTTCATTTTATGTTCATAGAGTTGTATAATAAAAAGATGACTGCTTAAATTCAGATCTTGTATAGTTGTCTAGATTTCTGCACAGAAATGTATGTTTGATGCTTTGAGTTGGAAAAGTTCTTCCCTATCATTTACATTTTTGGTGGGTTTTATAAGTCTTACCTCTACCATGCGTTTTTTAAAAAACTTGTGTCCTGAGTCAAATGCACAAACCTAGTTTTCACAACTGTAGCATGACCATTTTTAATTATTTAAAAATTGTTCATGAGTTGAGCCAGAAGTCGATGAGTAATTGGCTTTTGTTCTACATGAGACTGTTCCTGCTTATCTTTGGCTCTTATCCTTGTTATTGGACAGTGTTTAGTTGAAAAAAAAGAGACAAATATGTTTACAGTGTTGGCACTTACAGTTTAGAAACTTTGTTCTGCCTTTGGTCAGCTCAGAGCTGTGGGGGAACAGAAACCAGGCATAAGTGATTTCTGTCTGCAAATTCCAGTGCTTATTCCCATGGCCCATTAACAAATGTAGCACCAAAATGGAGAACCGGAATTATTTCATTTGAATATCTTGGTGTAAAATATAACTTATTTGCTGCCTTCAGAATACTACAAATTCCATTTTATGGAAATCTATTAACATTGGGACTGTTTAATAGCACAAGATAATCTGAAGTGTTGACCAATTGTGTAAGTTAATAATACCACCTCAGGAATTAGCTTGGCTTTTGGAACATGTGCCCCCAAAGAGTACATGCAATTCCACATAATATTTTACAGCTAAACATACATTGTTTATAATGATAAATTGTTGATTTATGCTTTTGTGGTTGTACAGTTTGTTCCCATGTAACCTGTTTGTGTTTAATATTTTACCAGATTTCTTGTATTTATTCCACATCATTATGCCTGTAATGTGCAGCTTTGTAATTAGGCACTTGCCTACAGAAAAGAAAAAAAAAACAGCCCCACATTTTTTTTCCTTCATAATTAATGATTATAAACTATGTAAAACCACTAGTACTGGTACATTTTAATACTTGTTCTTTTGTACTGAATTAACCATAGAGGTTGGTTGTGCAATGTTATTTAATGTCGTAATTACTGTAATATCAACATATGGGCCCCATCTGCACACTCTTGTGAAGAATAGAAAGTTCATTAAGAAATTGTCACTTTAAAAAATAAAAATTAAAAAAAAAGCTGTGGTAAACTCTGTAACCCTAAGTTAGAAAGCTGTAAGTGTAGTAAATGTGCCATTCTCTAATGGCTTCTTGACCGAGATGGACTTTACATACTGTACTGTGATGTAGCTTTCCTATGTAACAGTTATGTTCGGAAATGGACGTGTATTGTTGCCTTAGAAAAAGGGTGGTGTTTGGAAAGAAAGAACTGTAGCCCCTTTTCTCTTTTTTTTTTATCTGATGTTCATTGAACCAAATCTGATGCAAGTCATCTTGATTCACTGGTGCACTCTATTAAAACTTACTTGAACAGTTCTCATACTAAAATACTTGTTGTTTGCCCTTTATAAAAGCACAGTCATTACTGCATGTAGCAAAACAGTTTAAAGGTGCACAGCCTCCATCTTCAGCGTGGTGTGGATTCAGGATTAGCCTTGCATGGGTTCAGTGGTCCTGCACTGTTCAGAAACTATCAGTGATTTAGCATTGCTTAGAAATGGATGAAATTCATGAAATTCAGAAAATCATTCTGGGGAGAGGGGGTTATATATCTGCTCAATTTACCCATAAATGCTCGATTATTCTTAAAAATACACAACTGGAATGTAACTGTGATGCTAATCTAAGGTCATGTATGAACTTAGTCATGAAACAAACCCCTTTGCCTTTTCAGAAGGTTCAATGGAAAAAATATAGGTCATGCTGTAGACAGTAGATTAAGTACTTAGGAGAGCTTCCCGCTTTACAGGCGCTGTTTTTCCATGGCTAACTTTGTCCTAGATTGCCGCTGGTTGTCACTGCTCCACGTAACCAGAGATGTAGCAATGTTCCATAAAACACACAGAGCTTTTCCTGATTCATTTTAGTTTGGCTTTCCCATAAAACATGGCACTGCCAATATAATGTTAACATATCAGGGCAGCTTGCAAAGGTGTTCTGTCCAGTGGCTGCCCGCAGTGTAATTGCCCTGATTCCTATGCCCTGTGCCCTCCTCCTTTTGCCTTGCTGGCAGATAAGCTGTGACCTACCTCATGATCTCCATAGCAAATACACCCAGAGCTTCCTCAGGGCCACAGTCTGAGTGCAAAAGGTGTAGGTGCACACAAGTGCAGCATCTGGCTCTCCAAATCTGCTGCCCCAGCAGCAGTAAGATGGGAAGTTCAGAGAAAGCAGTTCTGAAAAAGGTGTCTGGTTCTATTGGCAAGCAGAATCCTCCTAGTTTGGAATCAGTGAGCTGGTGCCCTACCCAACCTCAGTGCCTGGTTCTGGGTGCCCTCAACAGCTGCCCTGTGCTGGACATGTTGTGTATCAGTTACTCCTTAGATAAAAGTGGGATAAGCTGCATTTCAGATCCAAATGCTCCCAGCTTCTATCTGGGAGGGGACTGGTGTGGCACTTTATCAGCACAGCGTTAACTTCAGAAATACGAAAGAGTTTTAAATGCCACATCGTATTTCCCAGCTCCAGGCCTGGAATCTTCAGAGGCCTTGTGAATTCAGCTGTAATTTGTTGGCAGCATCTCTGGGGGGGTGTTTGTGATGGGTGGAGGGTGAGCAGTGGGGTTACTGCATGGTTCAAGCTGGTTTGGGTTGGGGGATTTTTTTGCATTATTTCTTTCTTTGAGGTATCCCAACGTTTCCAAAACTAGTGCATCCCTTTTCACACAGTCCAGTTTAAAAACATTGAAATGTATATAAATCCATGAAAATACAATAAGCAGTCATTCCCGGTCCAGTGAATGAATTACACTGCTGGGGAACCGAGTGGGGTCATTATGCCATATGGTAATGGATGATGCTAAAATTCCGTGAGCTGTTTAGATATGAGGTTTTGGTATCTGGTGTCACACACTTCAGGGTACCGTGGACCTATTCATCTCAGAACATGCTGTGATTCCCCTGCCACCATGCAAATGGAGACACTAAATCTCAGCTGAGAGGTGTATTCTGTCAGGTTTTTTGATAGTTTAATTCTGGAAAAGGAAGCAAACCTAGTCTGTGGGGAAAGGCGTGCCTCTCTTGGGAAGATAAGGAAAAATTATCTACCTCAGAGCTTCTCATGTATGGGATAGAGACAGTCTGGAGACTTAGCTCACACCTTCCACCCTTCAGGGACATGGTCCCACTGTTCTTTGCACAGGTTTCTGGAGCTGTGAAAGTGGTGAATCACCGTCCTTGGGGCAGTTAAGAATGCGAAGTGCAGGATTTATTTTCCGAGTGTTATGCACACGTCTTGGGGAGATGCAAGTTCAAGGCTTTGTTCCTTGGTAAGAAAAATCCAGGGGAAAGGATTAGTCTATCCCTGTGTTGCATCTGCTTGTCCAAAGCGTTCATATGCGTATCAAATGTTGATAAATACACCAACTGGTTTAATAAACTCTATCAATCCTCCCTGTACAATTTTGCATTTCTTGATGTACCCCAGCTGAGGAACACCGCTTTGGAGAGGCAGCTACTGTAACACTGCAGCACCCCAGCCGCGGAGCTGCGGCTATCACAGCCTCCCCCAGCATCTGGGCAAAAGCCACTGAGAAACTTCTTCGCCACTTTCCCCTCGGCCAGGGGTGGCCGAACTCAGCCCAGAACCCAGAAGAGGCTGTTCACCCGTGGCTTTAGTAGGAACTCCTATAACTGAGATATGTCCGAGGAGCTTGGCCTTTTTCGTTGGCGGGCAAAGAGCGTGACCTCCTGGAGCGGTGCTGTCGATGGCGGGGGCAGTGCGTGCGTGCCACCGAAGGATCTTCCGACGGTCTCGCCGGCGCTGGCGGCGCCGAGGCCCAAGCAGCCCGGGGCCGGTGCGCGCTGTGCCGCCCCGTCAGCGCTCACCTGGCCCCGCTGAGCTGACGGGCTCCAATCCCGGGCTCCCGCAGCAGCTCCCGGCTTCCCGCTCCAGAGCGGCGGCGGGGCCAAGGTCCGAAGCCGGGGGCACCGCCGCCCCGGGCCGGGGCGCCTCTTCCCGCAGCCGTCCCGCCCCGAGGAGGGGGCAGCGGCCGCCTCCGGCCACACCTGTGGCGCAGCGGCGGAGGAAGCGCCCGAGGTCGGCGCCCGGCGGCACCATGACGGTGGGCGCTCGGCTGGGCGTCAAGGTGAGGGGCAGGTTCTCCCGCCGCGGGCCCGGCGACGACCAGGTCTTCATCCTGCCCGGCGAGGAGGAGGAGGCGGCGGCGGGAGCCGGGGGCAGCGCGGGGGCCCCGCGGCCGGCGGCGCTGCAGGAGCAGGAGGAGGAGGGCGCCGGGTGCAGGAAGGTTCGCTTCGCCGTCCTGCCCGGCCCCTACGAGCCACTGCGCCCGCCGCGGGCCCCCGGCAAGCGGCCCTACGGGAAGCGCCTGAAGAAGTACGGGAAGGTGAGGGCACAGCGCGCCCGGGGCGGCCGGAGCGGGGACTCCTGTCATGGGGACTCCTGTCATGGGGACCCCCGGCATGGGCACCCCCGGCACAGGGTCCGCGGCGCCGAGAGGACAGCGGAGCCTCGGCTCCGGGGGGCAATGCCCCTTTCAGAACCAGCGCCCGGCTCCGAGGTGGGGTCAGGGCTTGCTCTGGACCTGCCCGGGAAGGAGCCGGTGCTGCTGGTGGGGGGGACGGATACCAACTCTCGCCTGGATCAAAGAGCACAAAATCTGTCTGTTCGAAGTGAAAATGACACTAAGCTGATCCATGTGACGGGCACTTTGCCCCGCTTGGTTCTGCGTTTCCCTCGGCGTCAGAATTTTAAAACTTTTCCTTAAAACTTCCAGTTAATTGGCCTGCGTTTTTTTCCCCTTCCACTGAAGTGCCCGAAAGAAACGGTAAACAGCCCTGCAGGACATTCCTTGGCCAAAGTGACCCTTAGAAATCACTGCTGTGATTTACAGGGGAAAAAAATGCACCTTGTTCTTCATCTGTAACAATAATTTTGGATCAAAATTGTTCTTTTGCTTTCCTGTATGGGAAGTTACAAGTCCTGCAGTCTGGTGGTTTGGTTTTCCTCCCACCGGAAGATGGGTGCCTTTGGTTACAAAACTGCCATGTGGAAGAATTCTATTGTCTTTCTCTTGTTCATGTCACTTAAGTATATCTCAGGTATGTCTTGGATGTTCGTAGCACAAACAGTTTCTGTGTTAGCAGGAGAAACCTGGCTGTTGTCAGGAATCTCTTCCTGCTGCTGAGATTACAGATGTTAGCATGCGACATGGTTTTCTACTGCATTCTATTAAAAAGCCATGATTTTGGTAAAGATATGCTTGCTATGTCTGACATGCAGAAAATGCCATTAGCTTGGCAAAGTTACTTCTGAAATTGAGTTTACAGATGTCAGCATTGTCAGGAACTGCCTCTCAAATCCTACTGTTTTGTAAAGAAAGGAACAGAATATTTCATACCTTCATGATGAATTTGATTCTTTGAGTTTCCAGCACCATGTTTTCCAGGTCCCATGCTGTCGGAAGCTGTCTCCAGCTTGTAGGCCTGATCTGTATGCTGCAGTTTTATGAGAATGGTTGCAGCAGGTCATCACTTTGCTGGTGATGCTGTTGATATGAAGGTGCTTTTAATGGTTTTTAGAGCACAGGCCAGTTCTTGGGCACTGTGTATTCCCTTTTGTGTTGGTCAGATGGCATTCCCACGGGGAAGGGTTGCCAGTTTGGCTCTGGCATAAAGAACAACTCATGAAAGAACAGGTAAGATCTGGGTAGGTAAGTGAAGGGCAGGAAGGGGGAAGGAAGCCTCCAGTGTGACATAGTGAGGGCAGGGGCAGATGTGAGAAGGGAAGGCCCTGCATCTCCTCCTCCAGCCTCAGGATCTGCCCCCAGGCTTGAGCTGCCTTTTTATTTTGGCATCTTAACTCCTTTTGAGTAAGTTTCCATAGGAGTAAAACCAACAGAGTTCAACTCTGTAGTAGCATCATGACAGCTGAAGGTTTTTGTTGCCAGAACCTCTGTAATCCAGGTTTAAGAAATCGTAAGAATATAATAGATACTGAATGGATTTCACTGATTTAAAAATATTTACCCAGATTCAGTGTTTTGGCTTGTTACAAGAGGTCATTTTAATTGAGTCCCACACAACCATAAAGAGTTACTAACAATTAATTTTGATATTCCTCCAAATCTGACCACATTGTATTAATTCCCCAGTCATGAGCAGCCCCATGAGAAAAACTATCAAAGATGAAATTAAAATTAGATTAAGGTTTTCAGTTAAATTATCCATGGCAAGTTTATCTCTAGTGCGGTAGATAGATGAGTTCCTGAAAGTGTACTTTGATGTGGATCAAAACTTTCTTATTTTGGCAAAAAAATCTTATTTTGACAAAAAGCAATGAAATTTCCATAAAAGTATTCTCAGTGATTACTGCCTTCTTGTTCAGCTCCAGTTTTAGCACCTTATGAACTTCTAGGAATTACTAACATAGAACATGTCATGTGGGAATTATGTACTTCTACAAACTTGGATGAATTTAAACTAATTTTATTCTTGAATAGAATCACATGTAAAAGCCTGGCTTCCTGTGGAGGCTGCATCCGTTCACTTTAACTATACCCTGTGGGTGTGTATGCCTATATAAAAATAGATGGTAAAATGTTTTTCTGCTCTCCAGCCCTCGTTAGCTGTGGGAGAATTTCATTTTCTGGGGCCGTGACATTGGCTGTCGGAATGATTTTATGGGAAGGTATTTTCTATCACCTTGTCTTTTTTTTTTTTTTTAATCCCTTTTTGTCATCTCTCTCACCAGAATGTCGGGAAGGTTCTGCAGAAGGGTTGTCGCTACTTGGTGGTCGGCCTGCAAGGATTAGCAGCCGCCTATTCTGCTCCCTTTGGAGTGTCAGCACACGTGGCATCCTTCGTCCGCTAGCGCAGCTCCCTGTGCCCCACGGGAGAGGACGTGAGGCCATTGCTGCTTTCTCAGGATTAAATGTGAGACCTGGATCTGAAAAACCTCTTGGACCAACAGCCGTGAGCCCCTGCGCCAGGCCCTTTCCACGACTGAGTGCTCTTGTCTGAAAAAAATTCCAGTAAAATCAGATCGGGTCAAGGAAGTGTAAGGATGAGAAAATAGTCTTTGATTAATTGAACTGAAGTTTGTTTTCGGGCATGAGTTGGTTTTCCAGAGCTTCTTGCTTTGTGGAAGGGAGCCAAGGATTGATGGAAAAGCAAGTAGATGAGGGAAAGAGGAATGAAGGAAAACAGAGGATGGGAGAGCAGCTGGGGAGGTGGAGATGAGTTTGGGTAGTGAGAGGAATTGTCAAAGCAGTGGAGGAACCAGATAACAGAGGATTAGGAAAAGATAGTCTTTGGTTTTGTGAGATTTTGAGTTTGGTGGTGTTTTTTTACGTGAGAGGGTTAAGATTATGAGTGTGCTTAAAAATATACTTGGACATAAATGGAATGTGGCCTGAGACATGGAGAGCTTTGCTGCATCATGGTTGTTCATTTCAAACACTGAACATATTGAGCCTTTAAATAATCATGAGAAGGATGTAAAAATCCAGAGAGAAAATGAGGTGTGTATTTGTGATTTTGGGGCATTAAAGGCTCACTGTGATTAACATTTTAAACTTTTCCTCTGCAACTATGAAATTGGCATATATTTTTTTTACTGACAACAGAGTTTATATGTGATATACCTGATTCTGGAAGCTGGGGCATTCTGTGGTGTTCACTAGGGGAAAAACAATTGATTGCCAGCTGCATCTGAGAAAAAAAAAATATACATACAGCATTTGGTATAAGAATGTACAAGTGTGATGTATGAGAACCGGGCCACATTACCTGCCAGTTGCATCTTCATTTCTGTACCTGGAAGCTATCAGCAGAGGATGCCAGTATCAGATGGCTCAGCTCAGTGGTGCAGATGCAGCAGCTTCCATGTCACACCTCCAGGGACAGAAGTTGTATGTTGATGACACAGGAACAAGGTGATTTATGTATGGGCCTTCAAAATTTTGTGGAGTTTGTTTGTTTGTTTGTGTCAGTCTTTTGTGGCAGTTGTAAATTACTTCCCTGCTAGCATTTTCTCTGTATTATATATTCTAGTTTTGATGGTGTTTTTGTAATCAAGGAGTTGACTTAATTGGAAAAAAATGCTGTTCACTTGCTTTCTTTGCCTTTTCTGAACAAAGGAGTTTGTATGTCTTGGCAAACCACCCTGTATTTCTTTTAAATGTAGCAAATGAATCAGGTGGGGGGCTGGGGTGGGGTGTTATGCTCTTTTCTAACTGGGCTGTAAATAAAAACCACAAAATCCATGTCTGTTTTTACCTACACACGTAAGTAAGTGCACAAAGGAGGAGTTTCTCAGCAGCAGCCCAGCCAGCAAGGGGAAGTTGCAGTGTAAACTTCCCCACGTTGTTTTGCCTGTGGCCTCAGTGCCCTGGTAGGACACTGATTGTAGCCCAGACTGTGTGGAAATGCTCAGGAACAGTAAGATGTGGAGATGAGGCTGCAGAGGATCTAAGGTTGCAAAAGCTGGGGTAGGAATAGCCACAGAGGGATTTTGCTCATTGATTTCATGCCTTCAGTTATTCCTCTAGAGCTTTTTTTGTAGAGACAGACCTGTCTCCCTTACCTGCCCCACCAGCATGCCATAAGGCTGTTGATAATGCAGTAAGAACAGGGCTGTCCTGACACCCACATGCCACAGCAGCCTGCGGAGTTTGGGATTAACTTCAAATGTTGTTACACCACTCCATTTTTTACAGTGCTCTTACAGCATAAATCATTAGACCTTTTTTTCAAATTACTAAAGCCATGTAGGGAGAGATTTGTGTCTCCTTTTTTCTGTTTGGAGTGAGTTTCCTATCTATTTGTCTGTGTGTCCGCTGACTAGTAAGGCTGCTCCCTCATTGCAACACACAGGGTCCAGCCCATTCAGACCTTCCACAAAGGTAAACATGAACCTTAGCTCCTGAGCTTCTCAGCAGAGTGGACTTTTGCCTGCTGACATCCAGCCTCTGCTCACCTGGTGCAACTTTAAGGGAATAACCTGGTTGTTATCCATACAGAACCTTAATGGTATTTACATGGTGCTTCTCTGTGAGCCTGAGAAAAGAAGAGCCTCAGGCATATTGGTGAGTCAGCTTTGGCTGGCCAATGTTTCTAAAATAGACCAAAAACAAAGCAAGAGGAAAGAAAAGTAACCTGTGCTGTTGCCATAAACCAGCTAATGATTCAAAATGAACTGATAATTCTCACGGAGGTTACCAATTAGTGCTGCTTATCAGTTCTCCTTGAGCAGTGATTCATTCCTCAGCTCCTGAAGGGAATCTGTGAGGCCAAGCCTTGACCTGAGGGTTTGCTACCCTCTTCTCTAGCCCAGCTCACGAAGGAGTGTCTAGACAATCTGAATCCAGAGGGCGAGGTTCATTTTTCAGCTGGGTGGATGGCAGAGGGCTTTACTTCCTGTCAGTCATGGCAGCTTCTCTGTTGGGCCAGGTCTGGCTTTGCTATGATGCACACAGGTGGAACAGGGCAGGTCCTGCAGCTCTGTTGCTAAATGTTCTCTCGGTGACATAGGAGATGAGGAAGTGTTCCCTGACCACCTCAGCATTGGCTGGCAGGCCACCTGCTCAGCCAGCAAAACAGGCAGCCTCCATCTGAAGCAGAACTGTTGTGCTGGAAGTCTGCACATGAGATGAGGGAGAGCAAGATGGTGATGAGGAGGAGGCTGGGATTGGTGAGGAGCTCCCAGCCCTGGCAGGTGCCAAGCCATGAGGGCAGTCAGGGACTGAATCTTGGCTTCTGCACAGGGGTTATGTGTTCTTGGCAAGGTTGTCCTTGGAGGAGCCACCCCAGCAGGGACAGCTTTCAATCCACAGGTGCACACAGGCCCTTTTATTAAAATATTCTTGTCTGCAGCTGAACTCCTGGTGCCTCTGAGGAACAAAATATATGTTTGACTTGCTCATAAACAATGTGGGATGCAGTGGATACCATAGTGGGTACATGGGGAAGATGTGATTTGATGTTTGAGCTGGACAAAATATGCTCCTCCCTTCAGCCCCTTGCATGAAACCTCTGTCCATTGCTTCACTTGTCAGGTTTTGTCTTCAGTGGTATGCTTCTGTCCTGTCTGGTTCCCTTCAGATTTCCATACACCTTTCACTGTGCTTTATAACAAATGGCAGGATAAATAGGTTCAGGAAGCTGAATACATGCAAGAGTGGCAAGAAGTCAGCAGTTGACTTGTCCATGCTTCTCTCACCAAGAAACTCCACTAACCTGACAGCCTGGCAAGTCACTTTTACTTGAAATTCCTGGCTATTCCTGGTGACTGCTCAGTGAGTCACAGGGAAGAATAAAGCATATTTCTGCTGGTTTTGCCAGAGTATGTAATTACTCCTCTGGCTTACTGTAGGCTCTGAGGAAATGGCAGAGGACTCACAGCTATTGTCCTTTGTCCTGTAACATTAGCAGCAAGGAAGCACATTTGCACAGCTTGTTTTGGAAGTGCAGTGACTGAGGAGAGCAGCACCACATCACAGCACTTTGGCACTTCCAGATCTTTGCCTCTCCCAGGTCATGGATCACTACAGGGATGAATGTTCTTTCTGATCCCTCCCTGTCTGTAAGACTGGGAAAGGGGCAGGTTTTGTGTTGGGGTGCAGTAAACCCAGTTGTTTCTTTTTCTGTATCCTGAGTCCCTTGTTAGCTGAACGCTGGCCTATTCTGAGATGAAACTGATCCTAAAATATGCACAAAGTTGCTGTGGTTACAGAATGTGCTTTGGAAATCCTTTTTTTCTTCAAGAAAGAGTAGAGAGCCTGAAGAACTTGTAGATTAATGGAGATAATTAAATTAAGAGAAAGTAAAGAATAAAATGAATAAAATCCTTCCCTTCCTTCTCCTTTCAGGGAGTAGTATTAGGCTGCCAAGCCTGTTTTGGGGTGAAGTCTAGACTGGGCTCAGAGAGGGTGGTGGACTTTCCTGAATCCTGCATCGTGCATGAGGAGAGATGTAGGGCTGTGGACTTGTTCACCTGGAGGAGGGAAGACTTAGGAGAAACGTGACAACAGCTTTTCAATACATAAGAAAGAGTTTCCAACAAGATGGAGCCAGGCTCTTTGCTGAAGTCTGCAGCCAGGCAGCAAGAGCTCATGGTCGTGAATCCAAACTGGGGACTTTCCAGCCAGAAACAAGTCAGTAAAGCAGTAATATGATCATTAAGCATGAGAAGAGGTTACTTCAGGAGGCTGAAGTCTGTCTGTGGAGTGTCTCAAGGCATGACTGTACAAAGGGGGAAGCAACCCAGTGCAAATGCAACATTTACCCTGCTGTGAGCCTGAGGCTGGAGGAGAGACCTCCTGGGCTTTTCCAGTCTGGATGAGGCTGTGAGTGGGATCCTGCCACGGTAAGCAGAAAGCTTTTAATTTACCTCCTGTATGGAAATGTAGAAGACTGAGCTCCTCACCCTTGCTAGAAGCACTGACGCGAAGAATAAAGCTTTGCTCCTGGTCACAAGGAGCGACTGGCGAGAGTGGCAGCGCTGCCTGAGGAGCAGCTCGGCTTCCACCACTGCTTCCACTTCCCTGCGCTCCGCTGGCTGAAAGGCGATTGTCCTTTACTGCCATCTCCTGGGAAAAAAACCCCACAGATTTCCAGCCTCCTCAGCCTGCCCCGTTTTTCTGCCTCATCTCCTGCCGGAATTTCCTGCCTTTCCCTAGGCTGGCCTCCTTGTTTGTCCAGATCTATCCTCAGGATGTGGGGTCTCAGCAGTGCAATGTGCATCTCTGTATACCGGTGTTTCCTACCTTATAGAACCTCGAGCCTCCTCTGTCCAAGTGTTTCAAATGTAAAGCCATAGGAACAATGTGTTGGGTTTTTTTTCATTCAACACCTAAAAATGCATTGCACTTTGCCCTGAAGTTCTTGCTGTGCCTCAAAAACGTTCCTTAGAGAAGATTCACTGGAGGTAAGGAGATGAGCCACGGCCACTTCTTGTTTCTAAATCTCATCTTTTTCTGGAGAGATGACCGCTGCCTGTGAGAGAATGTGTAATTTTGAACTGGAGGTTGGCAGACTGGAATGACACCCCCCAGGAGTGCCTTGGACTCCAGCTCCAGCAAACCACACGTGCTTGCCTCCTCCTGCTTTCTGTATTCCCCTGTTTCTAAAGCCCCTAAAGGAGTCTTTGCTCCTTCCTTTCCTGGGACACTGAACTAGCACCAGATTGTTTTTTCAGCTGTGCCTGAGTTAGGGCGGGGACTTTCCTGTCCTTGGTGAATCCCATCCTGCCCCGTGATGGCTGATAAACCAGAGCTGCAGAAGTGTTAATGTTTGTGCTGCAGAAAAATGCCCTGCTCCCCTGCAAAGCTTCTCCTTTGGTCCTTACCTGCTCTCCCAGGTGACACACAGCTCTACCCTGACTCTTCAGACTCCTGAAGCTGCCAATGGGTGTTATATTCACGTGGAGAACAGCACTTACAGAACATTGGGAGAACTCGTGTTAATACTAGGCCAAACATTTGCCTGGAGCAATAATTTCTGTGTTGTCCTGGTGCATTTAGAGAGACTGAAGTTTAGCTTTTGACTGGAAGAAAACGATAATTTTCAATTCATTGTCCTTCATATGTCTGGAATGACAGCTGATAGCTACCCAAGTAGCCGATCAACCCGCCTGGGTTTTGCGTATAAATAATTCTCTGTATAGGAAAAACCTCACCAAAAAAGAGAGATCCTTTTATTTCTTTGCTCTGGCTCCATTAAAAGGCATCTATCATTAATGACTCTATTTATAACTCCATCATTGCCAATTACTTGCCTGAGATTTTTCCATACATGAATTTCACTGAGCTCATTTCTAGTGCATGACTCACTGAACTCTGATTTCCTTGAGTATAATAAGAGGAAACAGCAATGCTTTTATCCTCCCCTCCTCTCTGTGAAAGGATTTTTTGAATTTGTTTGTTCTAACTTTGGAAAAAAGATATAATTGGTGTGTGTGTGTGAGTATAATATGACTTTTATTATATCTTGTTGAAATCAGCATACTTGGCCACGTTATCCCCTCATCTCTGCCTTTTGCTGAGTTATCAGAGAGTCACTGAAAAAATAACTGCCATATCCCTGCTGTGTGCATTTAATTCCTTCACTGAGAGAAGTCCAGACTACATTTAGCCCCATCCTAACACATCACCACCTAATTGAGGCCAGCATTTTGCTGTCTTTGTCACTGTTTTGTTTTTTTTTTCATAATGTCCATCCAAATCTCTCCCCTCAATGTGGTAATTTACACCTTTCCAAAGTACAGCACTGTGTACATATTGAAGACCTAGAAGATCCCCAGATGCTTTTTTTTTTTTTAGTGGAAACAAAATTGTTCAACTCTTTCCTTATCGTTCATCTTGGGCCTCTGATTGAGCTGCTGCTACAAAAGTTCTAGTTCAAATTCTAGGTTTGCCTCTAGAATTATCTCAAATTGCCTGCTTCATCTGAAGATGTGCCTTTTACATTCTCCGTAAAATTTTTTTCTACCTGAAAATTTGTCCTGTGCCACTGAGTTACACCATGCTTTTAAAAGATATGTCAGCATCATCCACTTTCATGACTGAGGGAGCCCGGCCCCAGTTTGCTGCAAGATTGACACTGTGAATTTTTCATGTGATCAGACACATTTTAAGGAAGCCTGAAAACAAGATGCTGGTGCAGAGAATTTCAGCACAACTGTCCCAAACTTTGATGATGTTATCAGCAATTGAAAACACGGTCATTTGCTTTAAAGTGCAGGAATACTGTGCCTGCTCTGGCTACAACACACACAGTTCTGTGACACAAGAGGCTGTGTTTGGATTGCAACAAAACCAGTACCAATTTTGTCTGAGTGGCTCTATTCACATTGCTTAACAGTACAAGGAGCTGATGGCTTCTAGGTAAGCATGAGTGTATCTAGGATGGAAGATTAAACAAACCTGCTGGTCAGGCTGTTTACTCTTTGAGAGATACCTGGTGCATGGGTGAAGAGGGCTTTCCTCAAAGCCTGCAGACTCAGACCTGAAACATTCAGCCACAATGCTCTCTGCAGCTATTTCAGATTTTATGTTCCTTGTTTCATAGCAGGAGAGGAGAGATTATACAGATGCTGCTGCCTTCTGTTATTTCTTTAGGCTCCTTCTCACTATGCTCCTCAAGAAGAGTTAGGGCTGAATATAACAGAAGGGCTGGTCTGAATAAAATCTGCTTAGGCTCCTTAGGTCAGTAGATCTAGGGAATGATGGCTAAAGGTCCTTCTTGGATTTTGAATTTTTTTTTTTCTCTAAATTAATACCCAATTGTTAGCCAAAGCGAGTTATTTCTGAATTCAGTTAACAAGTCATTTGAACTAAAAGAATCTGGTTCTGTACATCGCTGTGCTGCCCATAATGTCCAGCTATGAAGGAGCTGTAGCATCTCACAACCATCAAGGTGTCTACTTCTCCAAATTCTTATGCTGGTAAAGTATATATATGCTCCAGACTTATTTTCTCTGGCACCCAGAAGAAGCAAGCAAGCAGTAAATCACCCCAATTCTTTTTGTCTTATCTCAACTTCTGTTATTTTGATGCCTCATAGACAGAAGCTTGGAGAGCAAAATCATTCTGCACTTTGCAGTTTGCACAGAGGAGAATACTGTGCTCAAGAAACCACAGGCATTACTTATTACTCACTTTTGCCTTAAGCTCATGAAAATAAGCATTAATGTTTGTCAGGAGTGGCCAGCAAAAATAGTAGTTTGTTTGTTTTTCCATTTATTTCATGCGATGCATCACTTTCCTTGTTAAATTCTAAAGCCAGTTTGTGTTTTTGTTTTTATCTCATTAATACGTAGGTTTATATCTTTTGATTCCTGCTTTCAAACACTGCTTATCAGACATTAGACAGTTGCTGCAGTTTTGTTCAACATTTGCTAACACATAAGATGCCTGGTTCCCCTTAGAGCATTTTCTGCTCCTGTGGGTGCAGGTGCAGATTAAAGACCTCTGAGTGAATTCAATTAAATTCAACAAAATACAGACTCCATGTTAAATTAGAAGATTAATGGTTACCAAAAAGCAAGGCTCTCAGACTACTCTGCAGAGTTGGCTCCCCTCTTGTGTCTGTGGAGGAGTCATAAAAGCAATCACAAGTAATTATTTTTGACTCAGTGGGTCAATGAATTGAAGGTGGTGGGGCAGGTCTGGTCAAACCAGACCAAGCAGTTTAGCACCTATGATTTACCTGGAGCAATGGGGGCATCCCAGGGACATGGAGGACAGGGTATGCCAGTAAAGAAGTGTAAGAAGGGGTTTCAAGTGATGTGGAAGGTGAGCAGGCAGCAGGCTGTCTCTGCATGTCCCTCACACAATCCAACAGCAGCACAAGGCTCTGCTGATCAATAGTTAATCTCCAGAAAGTTCTGGGCTTGTTCAGGGGGCAAATTCAAAATAAACACAAGTTCTGTTTATCTTTCGTGTTGTGGTGTACTTGTAGAAGGAGAAAGGTCCCAAAACCCATGACTGGAATCAGGGCATGGTTTAAACAGCAAAGTGGTGAACAAGAGGATAAAGGCACTGCCCTCCCCCTTGCCTTTTCACAAAGCTAATGTTACCAGAGACCTTTACCTCAATATCAGTTAGTAAAATGTGAATAACAAGGAGCAACTGCCTAAAATGGTTGGGAGACTAGAAGAGTAATACAGAGCATCCTGGGCAGTGTACACCTTACTCCCTTCTGTACCACAGCTGCTCAGGTGGACTGCTGGTGTCCCAGCACTGCTGCCTGCCCAGCACTCCTCACCTGAAAGAAGCAGGCAAAGACATCTGCAACAAAAACAGGTTTAATTCCCTTCTCTGTGAATAGGCAGCTGTCTGTCTCTTTGGCACTTTTTGTGTCATGCTTTTATTAAGGACTTTTAATTAAGGACTCCTCTGTGGACTCCTTGCCCGTGAGGAAGATCAGGGTTTTGGGGGTCATGCCAGTAGGGGCAGATCTGCTGCCATTGCCCTTGTTTCTGACATCTATCATGTTATCTTCATCCACCAGCAGGTTTTCACAAATCCCACTGTACTTTTTACAATTTATGGCGATTCCCATTAACAGGAACATTTTCCATTCCTCGTCTGTGATCAAGTGATTCTTGAGATGAATGTGAGGAACTCTCCTGGCTTGATTGCCCACATGTACCCATTATTGAAAAGGCCACAACAGCCTCATCTTCAATGTCCCCCTCCACCAGGATGCCGCTGATGGAGTACTTCCAGTAATTCATTGTGGCTGAGCTGTCTGAATCTCCCAGAAATGCCCAACACTGAGCTTCCCCATCTTCTACCTTCTGTGACTTTGATCTCAGCACACTGATCATAAAAATTTCAGTTTGTGAATTTGGCCATCAGATCCCAAAGCTCTTGCTTTGCCTGTGAGGACAGACCTGCGGCAACAGCGGCATTTGCCACTCCAGCCTGTATTTGATGTCATATTTGCCTTGCAGCTGGGTATCTCACGAAGTGACTTCCCTGAAACCCTGCCGACAGAGGAAGCTCTCGGAAGGGGTCTCAGGAGTTTGGTACCAGGCAGCTGGGGTGTGCAGATGTCCCAGGGCGGCTGAACAGAACTGGACACTCCATTTGCCGCCCTCCACGCCTCCATCCACCCGCTCCCCTCTTCTCCGACCCAAACCAAAGGCATACAATTGACACACTCGTGTACTCCAACACTTCCTGCGGCGCTGCTTTCACTAAAAGCCCGGATATATCAGACGGAACACATTATCCGCCGGTGCTTTGCCAAGCCCGACGCTCAGCCGCGTAATTTCCCCGCTGCGCCGCCCCCTTTCTCGCACCGAAGGTCGCGGCTCCGCGCTGCGCCGAGCTCCGGGCAGCGCCGGGGGAGGAGGCAGGCCCGGCGGGCCGGTGTGAGGGCCGGTGTGAGGGGCGGTGCGAGGGGCGGTGTGAGGGGCGGTG
>VXBQ01002392.1:1982-18435 GCA_013400175.1 Phainopepla nitens
CTCCTGCTCTGCTCCTGCCTGATCCTTCCCTGCTCCTTCCCTGACACTGGGACACGGAGCAGCTCCTGCCCTGCTCCTTTCTGGTCCTTCCTTGCCCCTGGGACACGGAGCAGCCCCTTCCCTGCCCCTGGGACACGGAGCAGCTCCTTCCCTGCAGCCTCCCTGCTGCTCTGCCTGGCCCAGTCAGGCATCAGGCCCAGGGTTCTGTCCTGCCTGTGCAGGTTGGGTTCTGTTCCAATGGGATGCCCGAGGCTCTGCCTTCCCTGCAGAGGGAAGGGTGGGGTGGCTCCATGATTTCAGGGAGTGCTCCCAAAACATCCTCAGACCCCTTTCTCTGCGTCCACAGTGTCTCCTTGGGGTTTGGGACCCCTTTTTCTTCTTCCACAACATTTTCGTGGGCTTTGCAGCTCCTTTCCCTGCTGCCTTGGCATCTCCATGGGCAGGAACACCTTCCACTCTCCCAAGCTGCTCCAAGCTCCATCCAACCTGGCCTTGGACACTTCAGGGATGAGGCAGCCCCAGCTTCTCTGTGACCAGCCTCACAGAGAGCAATTTCTCCCTGGGATCTGATCTGCTCCTGGGATTATTTGCCATCAGAGAGGGGGGACAGGAGCAGGGAGGTGGCGAGGCCTGAGGGTGGCCTGGCGTGCCCCCGCAGGTGACGCTGCCGTGGCCCATGTCCCCGGAGCCGAGCCCGGAGGATGAGCAAGCCCACGGACCTGCAGCACGACCTGGAACGCAGCCTGCCGGCCATCGCCTCCATCAGCTCCTCCTTCTCCCAGAGCCAGGGCTTCTCCCCCTACTTCTTCTCCCCGGAGAAGAGAAAAGCCATCTCGGATGTGAGGAGAACCTTCTGCCTCTTTGTCACCTTCGACCTACTCTTCATCTCCCTGCTGTGGATCATCGAGCTGAATGTGAGTTGGAGGAAGCAAACCCGGGAATCTTTGCCCTTTTTAAGCTCGGCTCCCTCCGTTAATTGCTCAGTTCCAGCGCTCCCGGGACAGATCTTTGTTTGCTTTTCCCAGCGCTGGCCAAGGAGCCGCTGTTCTTTAGTGTAAACTAAAGTCCAGCTCGTTTCCTGCCCCGGGGCTTTGTCGGGGCTGTCCAGGGTTGTTAACACCGTCCCTTTGTTGTGCTGTAACGAGATCCAGGGCCTCTGGGTTGAGCCAAATTCCCCTCCTGCTCCCCTGGCCTGATGCAAAGCTGCTCCCTGGGTTTGCTGCTGCCGTGTTCTCAGAGCATCACAGGAGCAGGGGAGGATCCTCCAGGGGCTTTGATCCCAAAATTCTGCTGCTAATCTCAGCTTTGGGAAGCTGGAGGTGCTGCTCCACCTCCCAAGGGATTGTTGAGGGGGATGTGAGTGGTTTGCTTCCTTCCAAAGCGATTCACAAGCTGCTCTGTTTGCTCTGTGTTGCAATAACAGGGAAAATTCAGTTTATTTACCTCAGTCCCACCAAGTCCAAATCCCTCCCTGGGCTAAATTTTGTTTTTATTTTCCCTGAACCGGCCCTGGCTGGTTTCAGGTACTCCGTGTCCTCCCCTGGAACACCCGGAGCAGAGATGAGCAGATAGACCCTGAGCTCTGGCCTGCATTTATCAGCACTGGATCCTGCTGCTCCCTCAGCAGCTCTTATCTCTGCCCTCCTTATCTCTGGGTGTCTGCACTTAACAGACTGTCCAGGCCAGCAGCTCCTCACCCTGCCCAGAGCCCCCTGCTCCCCACCCCCCTTAGGAAAAACCCTCTCCCAGCCAGCATTCCAGCCATGCCAGAGGTGTCCTGCCCGCCCAGCTTTTGGACCCTGGCCCCCTGCCCTTGTCCCAGTCCTCTCAGGGAGAGCTGCTGGAATTCCAGCCCCCAGGAGATAATCCTGGCTCGGTCACCAGGGTGATGCTGAGCGTGGGTCGTGCAGGTAGCCATTAATGAGTGACTAAGTGCTGATATTTGGGCCCCCGAGCTGAGATGCTGCATATTTAAAGCCATTAGAGCAGCTTATTTGCCTGGTTATGAAGAGCAACGGTTTGATATCATGACTAATGCCCTTTTTTTTGGTTTTTTTTTTTTTTTTTTTTTTTTTTTTTTTTCCATCCAACCGTTTCCTTCGCTGCGAGATAAGCCGAGCAAATTGCCCCTCGTTAAAAGCAAACCATAATTACTGTGCAGGCTGGGTGCTCTCAGAGCCAGGGAGATGCCTCAGGTGGTTCATCTGCCTGTGCTTAAGCTGAAAACCCCCCCCAATCCATGACCCAAAGCTTTCCCTGTGTCTTGTCCTTCCTGCAGCATCCCTGCCCCTGGTGTGTGGGGACGAGGCTCTCGGTGGCCACTCAGCAAAGCTGGCCCAAGTCCCGTGGCCACAGGTCAGCTGGAGGCACAGCCCAGCTTTGCCCCCTTCTTTTTGCTCCCTTTGTTGTGTTTTAAGCCCCATCCCAGACTGGGAGGGATCCCTTCCCAATCCCATTGGTTTCCTGTGCTGCCCTTGAAGTGCCAGCACACCCCTCTGCCAGGGACTGGCACCCACCAACTCGTTCCTCACATCCCACCCACCCAGAAACACCTTCCAAAAACCTTCCCCTGTGTCTCCTCCTCCCTGCAGCATCCCATGGAGCCAGGGATGGGGGGGAAGAGGCTCTCAGTGGCCACTCAGCAAAGCTGGCTACAGGTCAGCTGGAGGCCCAGCCCAGCTTCCCCCCCCTCTTTTTGCCTCCTCTCCCTGGATTTTAAACCCTGACGCAGAGGGATCCTTTCCCAGTGGCTGCCCTTGCAGTGCCAGGACACCCTGGCTGCCAAGGACTGGCCCGAGATCCACCAGCTCATTCCTCACAGCCCATCCAACAGCTGCTGGCTCTGCCAGCTCCCAGCCAGCTGGGCTGTGTCCAAAGCCATAGCCTAAAGGTGAAGCATTTGTTCCAGCTACCTGAGCCTTCAACTTCCTCACAGACAGCCACTCCAGGCTCCCAGGATTTATGGTGGCCAAAGCACTGGGGCTGTCAGACCCTGGATTATTTGGGAATGAGCTTTTTCCATGCTCCTGTCAGTCCCTGAGAGTGTTTTTGCCTCTCTCAGATTCCCTTGCTGTGCATCCCCCTCTCCTCCCTCTTCCCCTTTGCCAGCACGTTTGATCCTGCTGGTTCCCTGCTTCCACCAGATTTCCTGGAGCACTGCTGGGAGCTGTGGGAAGCCAGCTGGAGGGAGGAGGGACCCCTCAGTGCTTTGCATGAGGAGGATCCTTAAACCCCCCCCAAGTCCTCAGTGACCCCAAGAACCCCCACAGGAAGCTGTGATACTGAACAGGAAGATGTTCAGTGCGCTAGTGAAGGTTCCTGAGGGACATTTTTCCTGTGGTTTTACCATTTTTTCCCATGTCTCCTCCCATTCCTCTGGAATCTACCACCTAGACAAGGTGGGCAGCAGTGGCAGGTGTCCATCCAGGGGCTCCAGGCTGTGCTGAGCCAAGGATTTGGGTGCTGGAAATCCCCCCCTAAAGGTGTTTAATGTCCCTCCTGCCCCACCCGTGCTCCTCGGTATGAATCCCAGGGGGAAACGTGGTGTGAATCCAGGCAGGAAATGTGCCATGGGATCCTCCCTGGTCCTGTGCTGGCAGAGGAGCCCACACTGGGACCATTTATGTTCCATTTGTATTCCCTGACCTGGCCATAACCCCAGGCACTGCTCAGCTCCTTCTCCCATGAGTTTCTTATCAGTGCACTCAACAGCTTCCTGCTTCCCTGTCTCCCTCAGACCAAGGAGGGCATCAAGGAGAACCTGAAGGATGAAATCATCAACTACAAATTCAAGACCTCATTCTTTGATATCTTTGTGAGTATCTCAGCCTCCTGCAGGGCTCTGGAGGGTCTGGGGTCTCCCCTTGCCCACCTCAGTGAATCCCTCCTGGCGCAGCCTTGACCCCTCCACTCCCCAGGAGCTGGCACCTGGCAGAGGGACAGGGTGTGCTGGTTTTGAGATTGACTGGCATTTGGTGAGCAAGAAATAACCACCCATGGAAGTGATGTTTACTTAAAAATTTCCCCTGGGCCCTGTGTCAACCAATTGTGGGCCAGTTTTAAGAACAGACAGGGAAATGAGCCAGTCAAATGTAGAACACGCCTCTGTAGGATGCACGTTTTGGGACAAGATTTCCCAGGGATTCCTCTCTTTCCTTCTGATGTTGAACAGGTACAGGGGTGCTGCTGCCCTATGGCCTACAGAGTTTTCTCTATACCTTAAGTTTGAATTGACTCTACTCCCTTTTTAACCCTATCTCACAGCAGAAATTAAGGAAGATCTATTCTCATAGATACACTAGCGCTTGGCTAGTGCCGAACCCAGGACGTTCTCAGTCCCCTAACCAGGAATCAAAACAAAAATTAGCGAATAAAACCATGACACAGGGGCATTGACTAGTGTGGCTGGGTGTTTGTTGTTGCAGCTCCTGGCTCTGTTTCGTTTCGTTGTGCTGCTCCTGGGCTACGCCGTCGTCCGCCTGCGCCACTGGTGGGTCATCGCGGTAAGGAGGCACGGCAGCCTTTCCTGGGGGGAGATTCCAGATTTCCCTCTCCTCCTCTGTGGGAATCCAGGGCACAGGAAATATCTCCTTTGCCTGTCCTGAGATGTTTCGTTCCTCAGGAGGGCACAGCTTTCAGTCTTTGGCCACGGAAAAAAGCTTCCGGGGCTTTGTGAGGAGTTGAGTTTTTGTTAATGTGTGTNAACATAAATACATGTTAGATACCTTGTAAAACTCAATTGGATAAGGTATCTGTATAAGAACCCTTGAAATGTCCATTTTGTGTCTTGCTGGCACATGTCACCAAAGTGTGCAGGGCCTGTTGTCACCTCAGGCTCTGAACTGTGACAAAGAAATAATAAATATCTTTGGAGACCGAAGCCAGCGAGTGCTGCTTGTCTCATTCCTGGTTCCTGACCCTGGCACAGACTTTTTCCCAGGGGATTCCCGGGAAGGGAACCCCTGGTGTGGGCACAGACTCCAACAAATGGTGCCTCGTGTGAGGAGAGAGGAAAATCCTGTGCCAGGAACCTTCAGAAACCAGGAAAAATCTCCACAAATGGTGCCCATGTGTGAGGAGACAAGGAGGCTCCCACACTCCTGCACTTCTCAGGCATCTGAGCTCTGTCCACTTGTTTTTCAGGTCACTACACTGGTATCCAGTGCCTTCCTGATCGTGAAGGTCATCCTCTCTGAGGTTGGTTTCCCTGGGCTCGCAGGAAGTTGCTTTGTGATTTCTCAATGCTGTTTTATTCCCTGTTGGGGTCATTCCCTGTGGTTTCTGCTTCTTTCCCCACAGCTTCTGACCAAAGGGGCTTTTGGGTATTTACTTCCCATCGTCTCGTTTGTCATTGCTTGGCTGGAGACCTGGTTCCTGGATTTTAAAGTCCTAACTCAGGAAGCAGAAGAGGAACGATGTGAGTATTTTTGCTCCTCTCTGGTAGGAATTGGACAAATCCAACCAGCTCCAGGCTGGCTGGGATGGGAAGTGCCTGACTCAGTTCTGTTATGGTCAACATGTCCCTTCAGGGGAAGAAAATAACAGATTATAAAAAGCATCTTTTAATTGAGGGGAGGAAAATGTGCCAAATTTCCCAATGTCTGGGTCCTGCAGCCAGACCTGCTGGAGACAGAGCTCAGCTCTGCATGGCAGAAAGTGTTTGGAAACAGGGAGGCAAATGCCAGGCAGTGTTGGACTCCCTGTCCCTGATATCTGTGTTTGGATCTGGCTGGAGCCCTTTCCAGGAGGGCTGCTGGAGTCACAGACACATTCTGTGGCACGGGGTGAGTTATGGGGTGTGAAATTCTGCGGCCTGTGGTCTCTGAGGTCACACTGAGCAGGGATTGGGGCTGACCTAATGCTTCACACATCACCCTGTAACTTCCAGGCTCCTTCTAGGGAGCTGGCCTGGTTTATCCCTCTCCCAGGAGTCACTGGCTGAGAAGTGGCACCAAACTAAAAAGGGGCATTTGTCAGGCGGGGCTCAGTCAGAAATGCTCTGACTGGAAGGCACCAGAGGATGTTTGGGTCTTGCAAGGAGGCTTTAAGTTGAAAAATGATCAAGTGTTTAATGCCTCTATTGGATTAGGCTCAGGTTCCAAATTGCTTCCAGGGGAAGCTCTTATTTAATTAGATGCTTAATCGCCTTTGGATTATTTGACAGGCAGAAGAGCCCATTGATCTCTGGGGCAGATAAAATGTCTCAGACAAAAGATGAAGCAATAGGAGCTGAGGCTGGCTGCTGTCAGTGGGAAAAGACACGGGAAAACGTGGCAAAAACAAGAGGGTGTTTTGGCAGGGCTGGGGTCCCAGAACCTGCCAGGTGTTAAATCCTTGTGCTGCCATTCCCAGGGTTCCTGGCAGCCCAGGCTGCAGCCTCCAGGCCGCTGCTGTACCCCCGAGCCCTCTCTGAGGGACAGTTCTACTCCCCACCTGAGTCCTTTGCAGGTAAGCTCACCTGTGCCATCGCCTCGCTTCCCCTGCTCATCCCACCATGGAATTCCTCACCTCCATCATCTCTTCCCCCAGCTCTGCCTCGTTATCCCAACCCTTGGCAGAGCCTCCAAGAACTGACACTGCAAAGCAGGGTCCCCTCTCCGTGCCTGCACCTGGGCAGGGGTGGCACTGCCACCCTCTCCACATGACACCTTTTTACCAGAGCTGCCCTCATCCCTGCGAGCCTGGCTGCAGCTCTGTGGGGAACTGGAGCCTTGTGTGGGCGTGGGATTAAATGCTCTGAGCTGTGTGCTTGGGAAATGCTGCCCTGGCACAGGGGTGGGTGCTCACAGGCAGGTGAGGATAAGGGCTGGTGGCACGTCACTGCCCTGTGCTGGCACTGGAGAGCTCCTGGCGTGGGAGTGGGGACATCTCAGCTGCATTGTCCTGGTGTAGCTGACACCTGGGATGAGCCCAGCTCCCTGGAACACTTTTCCCAGTGTAGCTGAGACCCAGGATGATCCCAGCCCTCCAGAGCAGTAGTCTCAGTGTGGCTGACACCCAGGATGATCCCAGCTCCCTGGAACACTTTTCCCAGTGTAGCTGAGACCCAGGATGATCCCAGCCCTCCAGAGCAGTTGTGCCAGTGTGGCTGACACCCAGGACAAGCTCAGCTCTCTGGAGCAGTTGTGCCAGTGTGGCTGACACCCAGGATGATCCCAGCTCCCTGGAACACTTTTCCCAGTGTAGCTGAGACCCAGGATGATCCCAGCTCTCTGGAGCAGTTGTCTCAGTGTAGCTGAGACCCAGGATGATCCCAGCTCTCTGGAGCAGTTGTCCCAGTGTCACTGACACCCAGGACAAGCTCAGCTCTCTGGAGCAGTTGTGCCAGTGTGGCTGACACCCGGGATGATCCCAGCTCCCTGGAACACTTTTCCCAGTGTAGCTGAGACCCAGGATGATCCCAGCTCTTTGGAGCAGTTGTCTCAGTGTAGCTGAGACCCAGGATGATCCCAGCCCTCCAGAGCAGTTGTCCCAGTGTGACTGACACAGGGATGAGCTCAGCCCTCTGAAATAGTTTGTCCCAGTGTAGCTGAGACCCAGGATGAGCCCAGCTCTTTGGAGCAGTTTTTCCAGTGTGGCTGACACCTGGGATGAGCTCAGCCCTCTGGAACACTGTTCCTGGTACAGCTGACACCCGGGATGAGCTCAGCCCTCTGGAGAGCCAAGCAGGTGTTCAGGGAGACAGGGTCAGAGTCATCCTCACTGACAGCCCTTCCTGTTGGGTGAGGGACAAGGATCAGGCACTGTCCCCCACGAGAAGGGAGGGGGGTGGTGCTGGTGGGGTGTTGATTAACTGTGAGTTAATTAATTGGTGCTTCCCCACAGGCTCAGACAACGAGTCTGATGAGGAAGGTGTGGGGAGGAAGGCCTTGACAACTCAGGTAAGCAGGGCCTGGCCATGCCCTCAGCTCCAGGCTGATCTGGGGCTGTGGGAGTCTCCCCAGTCCTGTGGTCCCAATCAGGTTCTGCTGTCCCCCATTCCAGACCCCTCAGCTCTGGGGACGTGGGGCTGAGCCCTCTCTGTGCCATGGTGGCATCGTGGTCACTGCAGGAGGGGTCACCTGAGCCCCCCAACTTTATCCTACTTCCCCAGGGCTGTGTGCTCTTCCCTGCAGCATCCCAGGGGTGTGTTCTGACTCTGCTCCTGCTTCTCCCTTTCCCTTCCTCCTTCCATCCCTGCTCCTTTGGTCACATTCTGGGCATCACCTCACCTGTCCTGGTGGCTTGAGGGGTGACCCTTGACCTCCCCAAAACCTGGCTGGGCATGGACTTTGTGCCCTTTTCCAAGGGATCCTGCTCCTGTTCAGCCCCAGTTCTGGCTGCTCCAGGAAGGAAGCTGCACATCCCAGAGCCCTTTGCCTGCTGGAAAGCCTCCTGCTAAGGCGGGAGCCGCCGGGAGCAGCTGGTGTGTGGATCCCAGCCAGGGCGGGGAGCGTGACTTGGAGCTCCAAAATGAGGCCTCTGTGACCCAAATTAAGAGATTTCTGATCCCCTTTCCCTCTGCCAGCCCGGGGAGGGGAGGAGCAGCCTCACACACACACACACACACACACACACACACACGCTCTTGGAGCTTCCTGCACGCCCAGCTAATGAAATCCTCCCTCCTTTCCCAGGAAAAGGAGTATGTCCGACAAGGCAAAGAGGCCATGGAGGTTGTGGACCAAATCCTCGCCCAGGAGGAGAACTGGAAGTTCGAGAAAAACAATGCAAGTGTGGTTTTTCCTCCCCAGCTGGCAGAGGGCATGGATGGCTTAGCAAAAACCGGGACAAACGAGGCTTTGGAAACCTCCTTGCGCCATGAAAAATTAACAAGCGTTACAATTACCTGATTGAATTAGGAATCTATTCCAGTTCAGTTAAATGTAAAATCCCCTCTTATTTAATTAGACGTTTAATTGCCTTGCAGTTTGACAGGAGAGGGCCTTTCCCTCCTCCCTCTGTCCAGAGGGTGGGCAGAGGTGGCCAGCTCACCTTTGGGATGCAGAGCCATGGGAAGGAGCAGGGGAATGCTGATCCCACAGCTCCAGCCCTGCCACTGCTCCATGGCCAGGTGCCTTTGAGCCTGCTGGGGGCCCAAACTGGAGTCTTGGCCCATGTGAGGCACTAACTGCTCTTCCCACCCCCAAAACCACTGGTGTCCCTCTTCTCCAGCACCTGGAACCTGGGTGGGTGCTGGGGTGTAAATTTGGGATGTGGCTCTGCCTACTCCAGACTTTCCTGGGCTGCACAGAGCTCTTTTCTCTCTCTGAAGAGTGGAGAGAAAGAGGAGGGGTTTGCCCCCCAAACCCAACCTCATTTCACGAGGCTAAAGCACGACTGGGGGGGTGCGAATCCTGCAAACTGCTGTCTCATCTGGTGTTTCAAATTCCCCTGTCAAGTGATCCTTTGTCTGATGCCAAACTAGCTGGGCAGATTGTTTTCTTTTTCCAAAGGGGGATGGATTTAAATAGCCTAATCAGAGTTTAACACAGGGCTAACGATGAAAGGTTTTCATCTGCCCATCCCCAGCCCCAAAGGGGAGGCTCCTCTCAGCCCTAGGTAACACCAGCAGCGCTGGCACCAAACCCCCTTTGCACCCCAGTGCTGCTGCAAAGAGAATGTGACCTTGACGTGGGGTTTGCAGCCTGGCACGGGGCGGATTCTTTTTCTGTCTCATCCCTGCTGCCTCTCTGGATATTGTTTTGTTGATGGAAATTTAAGCACGGCCAGCTGAAATGTGCTCGGGGTGGTTTCTGTGGTGCGTGGTGTGGGGGGCAGGGGGTGATTTGGGAGCTGCAGGGGGTGACAGGAGCCTCAAGAGTTTTAGCAAACTTCAGACTAAATAGAAACAATCCCTTTTACTGATAAAAATAACAACTTTCTCGTCTCTTGCACAGGACTTTGGTGATGTTGTTTACACTTTTGAAATCCCTTTCCACGGCAAGACCTTTATTTTAAAGGTAAGAACATCCTTGGGCCAATTCCTTGGTCTCTTTGGCACGGGGGAAAAGCCACGGCTCAGCTTTCAGGACAGATCAAGCTGCAGAACACACTCCCCATGCTTGAGACAGATGAACAGCACTAGGGAATCTCTCCAGGAAAACCCCTTGGCCAGCAGACAAACTCCCCAGTAAACATCCAAGGCCCCAGACTCCGCTGATAGAATCGGGAGCAGGTGACTGCAAGACTCGCTTCCAACCTCAGCATCTCGGACTAATCTGACCAAGGAGGCTAATTGGAACTAATTGCCAGCAAGGCCAGGGCTGAGCGTGCGTCTGCTGCTGCCTGGCACGGGGCAGAGCTGCTCGGAAGTGCCTTGCTCCGTGCCCTCTCCCAAGCTGGAGTGCCTTGGCTGGGAACCACGCTTTAATGAAGCGTCGGTGCTGCCGTGGCTTTTCTTTGTTCCAGTGCATATGTTGCCTCGCTGGCAGGAGCTGCCAGTGGAGCAGCTCTGTGTTCACCAGTTAAAGCTGGATGGTCCCACTTTACTGCATTAACTGTTTGCCTCTGAAGATTCCCCCGCTCCCGTGGGGATTGGGGGGAACGGAGTGGATGCTGTGTGTGCTGGAGCTTGGAATGGGTTGGGAAAAAAAACCAAAAAACCAGTCAAAAATGCAACTTCCCGAAGCAGTGGTGCACAGGGAACTGCTGAGGGTGGGAGAGGGACAGACAGACAGGGAGAGCTCAGTGACTCCCAAATCCTGAGGTCTGTGTGTCCTGCCTGACCCCACATGTGCCCTGCAGGCCCCTGGGAGCACTGGGACAGAGGGGTGACAGCCATGGCCGTGCATGCAGGGGAGCCAGGCCGGCCTCACCCCTCCCCTCCCCTGTGATCCCACTTGTCCTTTGTGTTTTGCCCTGTTGTCCTTAAAAATAATCTCCCCCAAGGGGAGCAGAGGGGCTGGCTGACTGCTCTGGCTCTGTCCTCAGGCTTTCCTGCAGTGCTCTCCCGAAATGGTTTACCAGGAGGTGATTCTGCAGCCCGAGAAGATGATCCTGTGGAACAGAACAGTGGCAGCTTGCCAGGTGAGCGTGCTGGACAAAGATGGCTTAATCACAGGAGCTCCTTGGAGCGGAGAGCTGGAGCTTGCCCGTCCAACACGGGCTGCTGGCGGTGCTGGAGCCGAGCTGGATCCCAGGCACCGAGGCGTTAAATCTGCGCCGCTCATCCGTGCGCTGCGCGGCAGCCGGCTGCACGCCTGTGCCCGGCCAAGAGCCCGAGAGGTGGGCAGGGACAGGGGCCAGGGCTGAGCCAAACCTGCCTCTGCCTGGTGGGGAGGGTCTGGGCCTCGTGGAGGGGAGCTGGAGGTGACACCTGTGCCCCCCAAAAACTCGGGAGACAAACCCGTGCACGCAGCGCTCGTCGCCCTCCGCCCCAAAAGTCCCTCTGGTCTGATCCCGATGCTGATTTGGGGGAGGAGCTGTATCCTCCTGGCATGTGCAGACTTGGAGGCACAACCTGAGCAAATCTCCTTTCTTTTTATTTATTCCCCTGCCTTTCCCCAGATCTTGCAGCGGGTTGAGGACAACACGATCGTCTCGTACGACGTGGCGGCCGGAGCTGCCGGCGGGGTGGTGTCCCCAAGGTCAGTTCATCCCACACTGCCCCTAAACACCCCCCAAACCATGGGGTGGTGTCCCCAAGGTCAGTTCATCCCACACTGCCCCTAAACACCCCCTAAACCACGGGGAGACCCCTCTGGGGCACTGGGAATGCTCTGTGCCCCTAAACACCCCCCAAACCACAGGGTGGTGTCCCCAAGGTCAGTTCATCCCACACTGCCCCTAAACACCCCCCAAACCACAGGGTGGTGTCCCCAAGGTCAGTTCATCCCACACTGCCCCTAAACACCCCCCAAACCACGGGGTGGTGTCCCCAAGGTCAGTTCATCCCACACTGCCCCTAAACACCCCCTAAACCACGGGGAGACCCCTCTGGGGCACTGGGAATGCTCTGGGCTGCTGGGAGTTCTGGTTGGCTCTGCAGGTAACGCTCCCAAGGGCGAGCAGCCCCTGACATTTCCTCCAGATGCTCCTGGCAGGATTCTCAGAGCTCCAAACCTCGGCCAGCCGGGCTCCCAGATATCAGTGCTTGGCTGTGCTTTGTCCCTGTGTTGACACAGCCTCTCCCAGCAACCCAGAGAGCAAGATCTGCCCCCTCCACATCCCAGGTGCGTTTTTAAGCCCTTTCTCTGCGCAGGGATTTTGTGAACGTGCGTCGGATCGAGAGGAGGAGAGACAGGTACGTTTCCTCAGGGATGTCGACCACGCACAGCCTGAAGCCTCCGCTCTCCAAGTACGTCAGGTGAGAGGCAGGTGCTGTTTTTTTAGCTGGGATCACGCACTTCTCCAGAGCTTCGAGGCAAAGTGCCACTTAACTGCAAGCCCTGCTGCCTCCCTGGCAGGATTTGCAGGAAGCTGAGCTATTTGTGGAGCTGCACCTCGCTTCCCTTGTTCGTCTCCCTTTGTTCAAGAAACTCTCTGAGCTGTCAGCGGTGCTGGGGCGTTTCCCAGCTCGGGGGAGTGGAGATGCTGACCAGTAACAGCACAAACTCCATCCCAGTCCCACATCCTGTTTGTGTAACAGTTAATTCCCAAACAGGAATTTCTGAGGGGCAGTAAACATCTGGCTGTGGCTCCCAGCCTCTCACATGCCTTTTGCTCCTCGTAAACCCTTTGCTCACCGAATTTGAGGCATGGAGGGGTGAAACGAGAGTGGAACAGCTCCCAAAATCTCAGCAGGGCTTTGGCCTCTCCCCTTCTGAAGAGGCAGGCTGGTGATGGATCCCAGCGGGGTCGGGCTTGTGACAAGGACTCCTTGTTCCTGCCGGGGCCCAGCTGTGCCGCCGCGCGCTCCGACTTCGGTTTTCTCAATAATCTGGTTAAAGTAATTGACATTTTATCTCAGAGCCGTTGGAGCTGCCTCAGTCTATTTAGGAACTGGGGACTTCAGGGCCTGGAAAAATCCTTTAACGAACGCACACAGCAAAAATAGAGCGTTCTGAAGAGGGAAGGGAAATCTGTATTTGGGCTGTGTGTGCACAGCTCCCGTCTCAGAGACAGATCAGATGGTGCTGGGAAGGATCTGGGGGCTGGAGTGGCAAGTGCTGAGCCTGTCCTGAGCACACAGAGCTTCCTGGGGCCTCTTGTTTGCACCTAGGGTTGTGCCTGGGAAAGCTTCCCGTGGGGAGCAGCTGGCACGATCCAGAGGCAGAGCTGCTGCTCCACCGGCGGCCCTGGCACCGGCGCTGCCAAGGCACCTGTGGGAAAGCTGCCCTGCCGTGCTGGCTCGTGTGCCTGGAGCCAAGGCACACACCTTCCCGGGCTCCCAGCATCTGCTCCTGCCCCACCAGGCTCTGGACTTCACTGCCAGGCTCAGCTCCGTGCGGTGCATCCCAGAGCCACGGAGAATCCCAGCCAGAATTCCAGCCTGGCTCTGCCTGACCCTCTTGGCTTTCCTCCACAGGGGTGAGAATGGACCCGGAGGATTCATTGTCCTGAAATGTCCCAGCAATGCCAAGGTCTGCACCTTCATCTGGATTCTCAACACGGATCTGAAGGTGAGGCCAGTTCCTGGGTGAGGCGTCCCCAGCACAGCTCTCCCCTCTCCCCTGGGATCCAGCAGGGATCTGAGGCCCTGCTCCAGGATCCCAGCACCCATAGAAGCAGTGTGCTGAAGGGACACTCAGGTTTGGCAGGTGGGGGTTGAACTGCTCCAAAATCCCCCTCCTTTCCCAGGGGGAGTGTGGGAAGCTCTTTCTTAACCTGGAAACTCTTCCTTATTCAAGATCTCACTTAGGGGTTTCACCTGTCAGTGCAGAACTGGGGGAGAGGAGCTTTTTATCCTCTTTACTGACCAAAACCAGCTGGAGGCACGGGAAGTTTTTGTGCCTGGCCACTCCCAGGAACCCTCCAGAGGGGCAATTCCCTGCTCTGGACCCCCTGCACGACCAGAACCACCCCAATTCCCACCCCCGGGGGAGCGAGCTGCCCCGGCTGCGGAGCTGTTTGTGGAGCTGCGTGTCCTTGCCGGTGTCCCGGGCAAAAGGAGGGAGCGGGATGGGGCGGATGCGGGAGCGGGAGCGGAGTTGGCCCCGTTCCTTCCTCCGCGGAAGGTTGACGTGGTAACGGCGCTGCCGCAGCAGCACAAAGGCTCCATTCATCCCTCGGNCACGGGCAGGTTTTTTGGTGAGAGGGTAACAAACCCCCCCCGTGGTGGAGCTCGGAAAGAAAAGAGGCTCCTTGTGCTTCCCGGGCCGAGCACCGCCTCCGCCGTGGAAGGAATGCCGAGCTATGAATAACCCCCAAGTGCTCCCAGCGCCTTCCCCCGGGGGCTCTGCCAGCGCCCAGACCCCTCCGCAGCTCCTGGCTCTTCCCTTTGGCCCTGGACGAGTATTTATAGCCCGTGGCTCATCCCTTCCTGCTCCTCGGGGGAGGGAGGACTCCGCACGTGTGTGTGTTTGTGTGTTTGGGTCCGGAGCTCCTGTCGGGGAGCGGCTGAAATAGCCCCTGGAGCAGCGGCCTCGCACTTTTCCTGCCCCTGTGGCCGAGGGAAAACCCGCTCCAGGAAAAGATCTGTGCTGGACTACCCCAATCCCAGGGGAGGGGAGTGTCCCGTGCCTGCCTGACCCTCGGGACAGTTGGCCACTGGTCCCTCCGTGCCCCTGGAGCGGTTCCCAGCCCTGCCTCAGCTCCCTCCCCCTCCAGGGACAAGGATTATTATTTTTTCATGGATCTCCCACCACGGAGCTGAGGCCGAGGCGGTGGGGGTGAGCTGTGCAGGGCTTTTTTAGAGAAATCCAACCACGTTGCAGTTCCTCCCCCGGATCGAAGCTCCCTGAGAGCCGCAGCTCCGCGCAGCGGTGCTCCCACATCCCTGGATCCCTCTGGGCTGGGATGGGCTGGGATGGGGGCAGACCCCAGCCCCAACCCTCCTTCATGGCTCCTGCATCCCTGGAAATGGCTGGGATGGAACGGGATGGGGTGGGGTGGGAAGGGGGACAGCCCTCACTTCTGTCCCTGGAGCCCTCCAGGTCAGGTTGGGTGCAGCCCCCAGCCCCAAATCCTCATCCCTGGAACACATTGGGATGGAATGGGGGACAGCTCCCAGCCAGCCCTCACTTCTGTCCCTGGAGCCCTCCAGGCCAGGTTGGGAGCAGCCCCCAGCCCCAAATCCTCATCCCTGGAACACCCTGGAGTGGCATGAGACCAACGCCCTCATGGCTCGTGTTGTCCCCTCATGGGCCCAACCTCATTCATGGCTCTGTGTCCTCGGAGCCCTCCAGGGTGGGATGGGGGCTGTCCCCAGCCCTGTGTCCCTGTCCCTGGAGCTTCCCAGGGTGGCATGGGGGCAGCTCCCAGCTCCAGATCATCCCTCAGGGTCCAGTGTCCCTGTCCTGTGTCCGCAGGGTCACGTGGCTGTCCCTGGAGCCTCCCAGGGTGGGGTGGGGACAGTCCCCAGCCCTGTATCCCTGTCCCTGGAGCTTCCCAGCGTGGCATGGGGGCAGCTCCCAGCTCCAGGTCGTCCCTCAGGGCCCCGTGTCCCTGTCCTGTGCCCGCAGGGTCGCCTGCCCCGGTACCTGATCCACCAGAGCCTGGCTGCCACCATGTTCGAGTTCGCCTTCCACCTGCGGCAGCGCGTGGCCGAGCTCTGCTCCAAGCCCTGAGGACATTCCAGTGCCCTCTCTGCTCTCTGGGGATGGGGACAAGACCCTGCACCCCCCCAGGGGACAGTCCCCCCACTGCCAGCCATGGGCTGAGGCCANCCTGGAACACATTGGGATGGAATGGGGGACAGCTCCCAGCCAGCCCTCACTTCTGTCCCTGGAGCCCTCCAGGCCAGGTTGGGAGCAGCCCCCAGCCCCAAATCCTCATCCCTGGAACACCCTGGAGTGGCATGAGACCAACGCCCTCATGGCTCGTGTTGTCCCCTCATGGGCCCAACCTCATTCATGGCTCTGTGTCCTCGGAGCCCTCCAGGGTGGGATGGGGGCTGTCCCCAGCCCTGTGTCCCTGTCCCTGGAGCTTCCCAGGGTGGCATGGGGGCAGCTCCCAGCTCCAGATCATCCCTCAGGGTCCAGTGTCCCTGTCCTGTGTCCGCAGGGTCACGTGGCTGTCCCTGGAGCCTCCCAGGGTGGGGTGGGGACAGTCCCCAGCCCTGTATCCCTGTCCCTGGAGCTTCCCAGCGTGGCATGGGGGCAGCTCCCAGCTCCAGGTCGTCCCTCAGGGCCCCGTGTCCCTGTCCTGTGCCCGCAGGGTCGCCTGCCCCGGTACCTGATCCACCAGAGCCTGGCTGCCACCATGTTCGAGTTCGCCTTCCACCTGCGGCAGCGCGTGGCCGAGCTCTGCTCCAAGCCCTGAGGACATTCCAGTGCCCTCTCTGCTCTCTGGGGATGGGGACAAGACCCTGCACCCCCCCAGGGGACAGTCCCCCCACTGCCAGCCATGGGCTGAGGCCAGGGGGGCTCAGCCC
>VXBQ01002393.1:1650-24568 GCA_013400175.1 Phainopepla nitens
AGGAGATGGAAAGTACCTCTTCCCCAAGGCACGTGTCAACATCTGACTGCTTGCAGCACTTTTCCATCATGGCAGTGAAACCCCCAGCAATTGTCTTTAGTTGTTCTTCTGTCATCTGGGGCTTGCGCTTGATGAGGTTGGTGAGCAATCTGGAAACAAAGCCACAAGACACAAGAATTAATCTTGCCTGCTGTAGTCCGATTCCCCACTTTACAAGACACCATTCCCCCAGGCACAGCTCATTTCTGAGGAGGTTTTTGTCAAGCCTAGATGAGCCTGTGCTTGTTGGTGATTCCAAACTCCCAGTCTAACATAACCATCTGTTTGTTTTGTGTTAACTCAGTTACAGGTGGGGAAAAACTTAGGGAAGTTATCTGTATGTTGTCTTAATTAAGTCTATCTCAAGATTTGCACTGGCAGTGGGCCTGCATGAAACTGGTCAGTTGAGAGAGTGATTTTAAGCGTAGAAAAAATTCTGTTTTGCCTCTTCCAAACTACATGTTATACTCTGACCAGGTCAGTGCAAACACATAGTTCCATCTGGTTTTCTCTGTCACTAGTGAAGCCCCAGTCAGATGACAAAACAGGGTGTAGCTTCCTTCTGCACTCCCCAAAGTGCTACACTTCAAAAGCTTCCCCACCGGGTATTTCTTGGAGCTTACTTCAGCTGCCCTGCTTCACGCTCAGCCTCAGGAGCACTGCACATTTTTTCATCAAAATTGAACATCATGGGGTCAAATGGTGGAGGCACATATTTGGTATCTACGCCCATGGCAGTGAAACATGGTCTCCTGTAGGAGTAGAGTTCATTGCAGCACTGTGAAACCTGGTCATTTATAGGGGTTTTCTCCTGTCTCTTGCACATATCTTCAATGATGATGCTCAGCTGAAAAGAAAAGGGCAGGGGTGAGTTCCATCTTCCCATAAACACAGCAACTAGATGATGTTTGTATCACAGTAGCACAGCTGGAAGTGGAAGCTATTGAATACAATACCTGCTTGGAAATGGCATGCATTTAAAATTTAAAATATATAGGTATCCCTGGAGTAAGGCATTTCTTCATCTGCAAACAGTCTGGGCATCGGGCTACAGTCAGTAGGTTTGAGGGTTTTAGGACAATATTTAGCTTTTCCAAATGCAACCTGCCACAGTCTCAATCATGGAGCTCTGGGCAACCTGGTCCACTGGAAGGTGTCACTGCTCATGGCAGGGTGTTGGAACTGGATGATTTTTAAGGTTCCTTCCAACCCAGGCCATTCTATTGTTCTATGATTCCAGATTCTGTGAACTTACTTTTTCTTTCTGAGGGAAAGCAAAGTTTAACTAGAATTCTCACAAGCTACCATCAGGCTCTCACATCCATTAAAAAATGAACAGATTTGGAATTCTGTTGAAGTATATGCTTAGCATGGTGTTTATGAAAAATCACCGTGTTTGCTTTCTCACCAGAATTCAGTATTTTTGCAACCAGGAAAAATCTCCAAGAGAAGAAAGGAAAAGAATAAATCAATGTGCTCACATAGTGCTCAGAACAAGACATGCGTTTCTCCTCAGGAAGACTGCAGCACTCCTTGCCAACGGCTGTCATTTTCTTCCCGATTTCAAGCAAAGTGTCAGTTGATACCTGAGGCATTTTCTTAGTGTAGCGGACCAGAATTCTGACAAAGTCAGATCAAAATGACTGTTAGTAGAGCATTCTTCAAATATGAGCACATCTAGCCCACTGAAGGGAAAAGAGAAGTGAAGACCAAATCATCTGCCCAAAGCAGCCAGTGTAGTTCCTTACACTCCAGCATATTTATCAGGAATTGCTCACCCTTTAAGGAAGTCTGCCTCGCCGTGGCTATTGAACAGCTCACAGTTTGTCTTCACAACATCCTCAGTTTCCTTGACATGCTTGTTCAGTTCCTCTTGCTGCGAACAAGTACAAATTTATTAGTAATACTGGAGCAGGACTTGCTGATAACAGTCATACAAATGTAACTTCTGATCTCTTCTAAACCTTAACTACAAAATACTCATTTTGCAAGGTCAAATGAGTAAGGTCACCTTCCTTAGAGCCAGGATGGTGTAGGTAGGACTTGATTCCCCTAGTGGGTCTTAAGTTCTAACAGAAATTTCTTTGAAAAAGGCAGCCACATTTTTAAAATTTACTTTAAATTAATTACCTCTTGGACTTATTTTCTAAACAGTGGGGGTTTATGTTTGTTTAAATAAAGTAAATATTTCAAATTATTATCAACCATGAGGGGAACATCTCTGGGCCAAAGCTTTCAGGAACTCAACTTATGCTGTGTCTTGTGTGTGACTGAGTTGCAGATCAGACCTAAGTTGAGGTGTCTCTGTGTGCTGGTCATGCACGTCCCCATCACAGTCCATGAGCAGCCAGACTCAGTGTAGGCCGTGGAGCTCAGAGGATAATTGAGCTATTAATTGTCAGCCTCAGGACAAGCAGAATCACATTGGAGGTACAGAGGCATCAGACAGTTGAGTGAGACTAGTCTGAAATATCGTAATGTGACAAATGAAATTACTCTGTGATCTGAGAGAACTCTGTATCCTTGCTATGGGCCACGAACTGCTTCATCTCCCACCAGGACATTAACTTCCCCTGGAATTAGTCTCTCCAAAAGCTTTCTGTCTGCTCTTCTGTAGGAGCTTCTCAACACAATTCTTCCATGTCAGCTACCAACCAAGCATTCTAGTCATCTGCAACAAAGCTTTGCACCTACAGCGTTTCCGTAGCACTCAGCAGGGTTGTCTGTCTTGCAGCACTTTTCCAGGAGTGTTTCATATCCCTTAGTAATCCTCATAATCAGCTCTGTGGAGAACTCGGGGTGTCTTCGTGAATATTCATAAACAAACCTGAAAGGAACAGGAGCAGACAGAGCTCCTGAATAACATGCTGCTTTCATCAAGCGCAATGCAGGAATAACAAGGGCATTTCCTCAGGTGGACAATGAGCTTGGAATGCTGTTGGCACTACTTACTCTGACAGGAATGCATCATGGTTTGGCTCATAGCTTTTACACACTTCCTTATCTTGAATGTATTTTTCAACTAGTGAAGGAAGATTGTCAGGTTTGTCATCAAAATCTGCCTTAATGATGCACTTGGTCCGTTCCACAATTGGCAGCTCGCAGCAGGGCTTGATTTTACTTGAGAAAGCATCTTGTTTAGAGCACAAAGAGGTCACGAGCTCTGACTGTAAAATTAATACATAGTATCAGACAAGCTATGGAATAATAATTTAAAGACAGATTAATTAATCTGCTCTTTCTGCTTCAGACTTGCCCCTTTTCACTCAGGTCACCTATTTACTTAGCACTTGGCTAAAAAAAATGCTGCCTTCACACAAAGAGAAATAACTGGGGCATGAGCATGCTCTGTGTTTGCTGAACACGATGTGCAGGGTGAATGGGTTCCCTCCCTGATCCTAGACACTCTGAGAACACAAATGCTGGAAAGCCAGGGCACATCACTGAGTGCTCTGTCACAATGATGCCTGATGGATCTTGTCAGTCCTGATAAGATGCCCTGCTCTGATAGAGGACAAAACATGATATAACCCCAGAGCACTGGAACCAGCTGTGTGTCTCAGTTTCAGTCAGCCAGGCAATACTGAAATCACCACACTGTTGCAGAGGGTTGTTAATCTGTTCTCTAGAGTTCAGGAAAGCTGGATTAATGGCAGTACGCTCGACAGGACCGGAGAAACAATTGCAGCCTTTTTGCCTCTGCTTTCTTTTCCTTTATTTATGATTGAGTTGAAGTGAACAAATACCATCAAACAACCTCCCTGATAACTGTTCTGATTTTTGGCTAAACACACTGGATAGACTGTAAGCAATGGCTTCTTGTCCTCATGATGAGACAGGGCTAGATCGGAGCTGGGCCAAAACCTACGTCCAGTGACAGTCAGCTGGGCTGATCCTGAGCTTTTCAGTGCTTGAGGAACCTTCCAGCAGTGCTGAGTACAAGTTTAATTTCCCTGGACTGTAGATGTGTAGCTGCACAAATTACTATCTTTCTAAACATTTTTCAAATACATAAGCATTGTTTCAAAGTCGTGAGCTCACCCAGTCATCCATGCATTCTACCATGTCCCCGTCACAGCACTCATGGTAGACGTCTGTCACATCATGGACCATCTTAATAAGTTCTGCAAATGAAGCCTTGGGGTATTTCTGGCTCAAACGAGCAAGTTTACTGGGTAGAAAAGGAGAAAAAGGCACTTGTTTTAAAGCACTGTAGGGAACAGAAACCTTGCAAGTCACTAACACATGATAGGGTAGATCAGGATTGTTTCAAGCAAATACTCCTCATCTAATTTCTTGTGGCTAAAAAAAAAGGATATCAACATCTGCACCAGCAAAGCCAGAAAGGAACAAATCTGTGGTTCTTCTGTTCTGCCTGAACTGTAAGAATCACACCCTAGTATTCTCCATCAGTCTTGAGGGACTGGGAAGTGCTCCAGATTACTTGGAATAGATAGATACAGTCCTGAGTATACCTTTAAATGAAAGCTGACTATGTCTATACAATAATCCTAGTCAATGTTAGTGTATCAGGTGGCCACAGAATGAAAGCACCTCTCTGTGCCCAGACAGGCGATCCACTTATTAATTGTAAAAGCTTTTCTTTGTCTTACAAACAAATGTTTTAACAACTGTGATTCTGCCAAATCTGACTTTTTGGTTGGCTTAAAGTTCAAACTAGCACCTTACTTTGCTGATCAGTGATGTGTCCATCACTGAAAGCTGCAGGCACAGGAACAGGGTACAACTTTGGCAGAAGTGTGGATTAAACACCCTGTAATCTCCAGTTCTGAGTGACACTCCAACAGTTAATTCTCCATCTTCTGGACTGGTTACAGTGATGGTTTAGTTGCTCTGCAACTCTCAGAGCTGAGCTTTTCTTAAGTCTCATTCACATGTTGACGTGCCTACATTTTATCAAAAAAAGTGATTGGAACTTACCGTGCTTGGAAAGTCCTCTCACCATACTTTTCAAGGATTCGACAGTCGTGCTTCTGCTTCACACCAATTTTCTTGGCTTTTTCCTTGATGACAGCTGCCTGTGGTAACAGGACACACATGTCACATTAAGCTGATTACATCCAATGGTTGTGATTAATCCTGGCCTGTCTCTCCAAGTTCTTCATGCAAAGATTTGCATGAACAGGAAAATCCTGCCTGTTTCTCACTCAGCTGCTTAGTGTTTATCCAGAGAGACAAATTTGCTGTACCTTTGCATCCAAGCAAGCACCAATATCACTCTCTGGGCAACAGCTTTTAAGTGCTTTTTCATACTCAGAAGCCAGACCCAGGATCGCTGGGGCATGCAAGAAGGGGTTTCTTCTTGCAACAGTGTAGACAAAACTAGAAGGAAAAGGAAAGTGTAAGTTCCATGTTGCAGTGACAAAAGCAAATGGTCTTAAACCTCTTGCAACTTCTCTAACTTTTTTCTGGTTTAGAAATCTACTTTAGAAGTCTAGTTTATGAATCTACTTTTAAGACATAGTGCCTGCTGATGGGAAATGCTCTGCTAAATTTCACTCTTCCCAAGGCATGACTCAGTAACTGAATGAAGCATGAACTCCTGATGTTTTAAGCCATCTGGTTTGACGTACATCTGCTTTTTAAAAATTTTTAAAATATTGTCAAATAATTGAAAATTCTGATTTTCAGTGTGAAAAATTCATCTCTGGCCCTTTCACCGAGATTTTATTGCAAATTTTTATTCTTTTCACTGTTACCTTTGTTCTTGCTAGTTACACCAAGAGTAGGGGAAGCTGGAGCAAGTAAGTTATTAAATCAATATTGGAAACACTGTGAGTTTTCAGCAGGTTTGGGGAAGAAAAGTCATCCAAGATTTACAAAATGTGATTCTTTACTCCTGTTTCCAATGCAAAAACCTGCTCTCGCGTGAAACAACAAAACGTGATCAGGATAGGAATGTAGAAGTGGCCGTTTTCCTTACTTTCCCAGGAGCTGCACCCTGCTGTCCTTGTACTCATTGCAAATCACATCAGCAGCTGGTCTCTGGTATGGGGCAATGAAGTCTGGCTGGTGAACTTTGAAGGACAGGAAGCACTGATTTCTTTCGGGATCAGCTTTCCCGCAGCAGTCGGCCATGTCACCGTATGAGTCGCGGAGCTTGTCAACTTGGCAGATTTCATCCAGGAAGATGGAGGGCTGTACAGGGAGATACCCAGGGTCAGAATTAGTGTTTATATATAGACAGTGGAAGGAATTATCTATTTATCTGCAAAAAAAAAGCCAGGCTGAGTAATTAATACATTTTTACAGAATAAGATTTAAACCATATGTCAAAATAATCTCCTGGTTTTCACATAAAATTTTTAAAGTTTTATTTTATGTAGTCTGATATCAAAACTGTTCCAATGCTATACTGAAAGAAGTTAATTATAATTAAAGATAGTCTATGCAAGACAGTGATCTCCTTTTACTTACAATCTGACTAAACCGAATTTTCAGATTAATTGAAGCACGATTTGATGGAAACCTTTAGGGAGAACTAATGTCTAGCTGAAATTGTTAGATATCCAGGGATCCTAAATACCTGCAAACTTCCTTTGTTACCTGATTTTAGAGGAATTTTTTTAAACCCTCATAAACTAGGTGCCTTAAATTAGCACACACACCTTTTTAAGTCACCCCAATGTGAAAATCCACACACTTAGGTCTCTTTAATACCAAGAATTAGGATTGTACTTCACTGCTGGGGTTTTGTACAGAATGCTGACATTTATTTTCAGGTAATGCTAAGCTGAACGTGCTAAAGCGTGGTATTTGGTCTCCAACATACGGCTCCATGGATCATTCAGGCACTTCTTAAAGGCAGAGTTATAGAACCTGACAAAACCAAGTTCTTTGTTTAAGCACTAAGATCTGAGCATTGGCCCGTGACAACAGCTGCACCTGAAAGGTTCAGGTATCAGTCCTCAGGGAGGGCAATCCTGGCAGCTGCACAGAGCAAGGAGAAATACAGTACTGAAGGGTTCACTGCCTACCAGTGACTTTGAGCACTCGGGAGCATCCTCGTTGGCCACACACTTTTGTGCCAAATCAACAACATCCTTCACCAGCTTAGACAGTCCATCGTAGGAACACCTCTGGAGGTACTGGGCAAAGGTGATCATGGCACTGAAACACAAAGCACAGTTTGGAATATGAAAATGAGAAGCATTGGTCAATATTTTCAAAGGTGTCTCTGAATTAAACTTGTTTGTTCAAATGACATGCACAAAAGGTTAACCAGACTACTATGCAGGGCATAGTGCCAGATCCCGTATCTGTCTTGTTCTCACCTCCTTTCTGAACACGTTTTTAACCTTCCCAATAACCTTTTTACTTTCCCAGTAAAAGAAGTCTTGAATAATAAATTATAAACATATTATAAATAATTATAAATTATTGGAGTTTTCTGTCCCTTTTACCAGCAAACTCATAAATGCCATGACGTAAGCTGAATTTAGTCACTGCTACAAATTATGATCTTTGGGCTGCCTTCTCTCAGTACTTATGTGAGGGCCCTCTGTCTTTCCCAAAACCAGTTTCAAATAAAAATCACTGAAAGTCACAGGTTTGTTTTTTGAGGTTGGTTGTTTGTTTGTGGTTTTTTCTGGCAATGTCTCAATGCAGCATAATTTCTCTTCATTCTAAGGATGTCAAACCTGTATTCCTCATGCCTGTTTTATTTTCAGAGAAGGAACAGAGGCTTTTTCACAAGGTTTGCAAGGAGTTCTTTTCCCAGAGAGCAAGAAAGTCATTGTGACATTTGCAGATCTTAAAATATTTCTAGGTTTTGCATAACAGTAAGGGGCTAACTCAGTGTTGCAGCAAGACATACACACTCCTTGTGAGCTCCTACAGTGTCTTGCTTAACTTTTTTGGTACAATATAAAGAGAGACAAAAAGAAACCAATCAGAAGATGGAAGCTGAACGTTCACTTACACTGCCTTAAATGTCTCTTCCTTCAAGTCGTTGAAGCGATGGGCAATTGGACTCTTGTGGTCTAGGAAGAAAAACAAAGGGAGCAGTGATGCTCACTGTCACACTGGCTGTGCTGGACCCTGAAAAAATACATTCTGGGCACCACGGGTCAGACTTTCACAAGTATTCAGCATTCACCCAACTTTTGTACTTAAGAACTTGAACTCTTTCTTGTCCATTTGTCTAGAGATACCTAACTCTTAGGTTTGCTTGTCTTTCTGAGAGAACCCAAGCACGTGATTTTTATGATCCTAATAGAACATTTACATCTGTAAGCAGCTACTTAATCCAGATATTCAAAATGACTGTTGGGACTTAAAATTTAGGGTTAGCAGCCGTGTGCTTTGTGTAACCACCAAACACTGCAAATAAAGCTGCAGTTGGATTAGAGCAAACATTCTTCTTCTGAACACTTAGTTTTTAACTTGTCAAAAGACAGAACTTCCAAAAGCACAGTGCACAGTGCTTTTTCCCTGCTGGAAAGGAACAGATCCTGAGTCACTGACATCTGTTCATGCACCACACAGGTGTTGCAGAGGGATGGCACCAACACTTACTCGCCCAGTTAAGTTGTCCTGAGTGTCCTACCCATCTCCCCACTGTCTCTTAATTTAGTTTCTTCAAAGTCAATCATATTTTTCTGTTCAATATGGATCAGGCTCCCACAAATTGTTTGTGAAACTGTATTAAAGACATTAAATTGATAGAACAAAGACTTCCAAGAGAACTAATTAGTCCTTTCTTACCTGCATCTCGTGCAGTTCTTTGCAGATTCCTGGATCTGGCAGAACTCAGGAGAAAAATAAATGAAATTAATGTTAACCACTTCATGGTTTCAGATTATGATGTGAGCAAAATTGCTCAAAAATGCTAGGAAGATTGAAGGAAGAGCATTTGCTTATATACCCTTTACTACCCTTGCTTGTAAAATATTAACCCTTGAGCTGGCATTTGTAGAGTTCCATTTGTCCTGAAGAAGATTACAAAACTTCTTGCGAAAAATTAATTTGATATTAGTTATTTATTCTGTGTTGTTATTCTGGTCCTTTTCGTCCTAAAGAGGTTGAACCTCCCAGCACCCAAAGAAGATAAAGTTTTACGTAAATTTCCTTATCAAATGACAAACAAGGAGTTCAAGGCATCAGACAAAAAAGTCATCAGGGCTAATCCTATAGCCTTTTTTTTTTTTGCTAGTATTTGTTCAATGTTGGTATTGCATAGCAACAACTCACTCAGAGAGGACTTAGTCCACTTGAAATGAGAGAATTTTAATTTTAAATCGCTTTATTAAGATGAGATGGGTAATCTAGACATCTGTGGCTGTTTTGAGCACCTGAAATTGTTAAGTCCTGCTCTGATTTCCTGTGGATACTGCCAAACAAACGGGTAAACATGTGCAAGAGCTGTCATTTCAGAATTTTTGCAATTTCTCATTGGTACTGAAATCCTTTCAAGAGCAATCTCTTAATTAAACATTGCTCTCCTCTCTGAAGCATTTCCCATTGATTAGTCAGTAACTTAGGAGATCAGACACAGGAAGAAATGTGCAGTTTGCACAGAGCCCCAGGACATGGAATAAAATCAAAATTACTTTTCTAGGACACCCAGTGAGATGCTTTAAAAATTCCCAAACAAGTACAAGGTTGCATCCTTGCTGAGTGCAAAGTGATGTAGCTTCCCAGTGGGAGACACTACGATTTATCTTAAGGGATTTATGTCCCCAGTGTGTGGATATCAACCCACACAACTGGAGGTTTTGTGCTGCCTTGCAACTCTTTGCTTTGTGAGTAGAGCTGAGCATGTGGTCTCCAAACACTTCCTTAGTCTTTAAGGTTCACTATTCTACTCTGTTTTTCTTCCTCAGGTGGGCAATTTTGCCATGCCACTGTATTATTCCTAATGGGAATAGTAAGAACAATTCAATGATCAGTTTTCTGGAAATTTGACTAAGTACATGCATAATACTTCCTTTTGTTTCTGAGTGTGAGCTTTTAAAGACATTTGAAATAAAGCAAATGACATGTCTAAGCTCAAAATATTTGCAGGCAGTTCTCATTCAGGAAAATGCCAAGGCAATGCATCTTAGGTTCCAGAAAGGCCGTTCGTTTCTCCAGCAATAACCACATAAAACTGAGACGAGTTCACAGAATAGTTTGGTACAATTAAATTTCTACAGGCTGCTGCAGTTGCAAAAAACTTTTTGCATTTTCTTGAGTCTGCTCCTGATATTTTTGCAGGTAAAAGACAGTATTCTGTTAGTGATTTAAAAGAACAAGGCTCTGGTTTGGGAATTAAAAGGTTATTTGGATAACTCTTACATGAAGGATGGTGCAGGAAAGCCAGGTTGGCAGAAAAGCAAGGTTAGAAATGTCATAATGTTAGACATTGGGATTATTTTCAGGTGGTTGTAGCAAAATCCCACATTTCTGGAGAATGATGGAAATCAATGAACAATCTGGACCTTTCAGACCTGTGCTACTTTAGCCTAACAAAATCTGAGGAGCTTGCTAATTCAGTGTGTAATTGTTTTACTGTCCATATCCCTCTGTCAGAGAAGACCCATCTCCTTTCAGATCTTAAGAGAGCATTCAGTGGGACAGAAACACACGTTAAGTATTCTGTGGATGACTATAAGGTGGTAAAAAAGTGTGGTACTGGTGAATGATGCCATAGAACAGCTCTTGAGAGGCTCTCAGGCTGTACCAAAGAACTCTCCAGAAAACGACAGGTAAGGGCTGGGAAGGCAAAGCTGAAATTCAGCACAATGACTGCAATGTTGCATCTTGAAAACTGTCTGGAATTTTCCCTTGCAGCATTGTGCAGTGTTAGCAAGAACAGGGTCCCCTGGAGTTAATATGTAAGTTTGGAATACAGGGTCCATGTTTATTTCTAGATATCTTCTGTTGTCCGTCCTGTACTACATGCCAATGGTTCATATAACTGCTGAGAGCTCAACTCCAATGATCATGTTTGTTTAACAATATTAAATATTATACGGAGTGTCCTGTTACTCAGTGCTTTCATACTGTGTTGAGTTCACTCCAACAAAGTTGTCCTGATATTAGAAAAAGGAACTTATTAATGGCATTTTTGGATGATCCATTTTCACACTCATTTATGTCTAAAGTTACAGGTGATAACTAGTTTTATTCCAGGAGTGGGGAACCAAAGGACAATAATTCCAAGAGTAATTGACCTAGAAATAAAAAGGATGCATAATTTTTAAATAGTTCATCATACCAGCCTGTGCAAAGTGGAAGAGTAAAAACAATGTGAACCAAGATGTTCCAATATAGCACACGGCTCTTGAGAAACAAAAGTGATATGTCATGAGAACAACTGTCAGAGCCCTTTTGGGAAGTAAGTACTTTTCACAGTAATCTCTCAAAACCCAAAGCACATCAAGAAACCCTTTGCTTTTGTGGCTCTCAATTTTATTTAGTCCTGTTTCTTACTTTTTTCCAGACCTATAGTTCTGTTTGTGGGACTGGATCATGAGACACACACCAAACCCAGAGACAGACATTCCTGTGCCAGTGGCCACAGTGAGTAGCTATTTTTTAATAACTGTCATGATCAGTATATTTCTAAATAAATGTCTGCAGCTCTAGATGTCTGTAGCTCTGGACACTTGGACAGGTAGCAGGTATTACTTTTTTTTCCTGCTCTGGTGCATGATGTTTGCCATTCTTATCACTGATGTCTGGCTCCTGTGCAGAACGAGTCAGATATCTCAGATATATGGCTTCTGTTTGAACAGGGATGGACTCATCGATATAAAACAAGCAAACATGAAGACAGAAGGGGTTTGATGACTGTGGCAGAACAGGCAGAGACCTGCTCAGGTGTAGCTAACAGCATTTCCTGTTAGGTGAATCTCCTGGGCATACCATCAGTGAGATCTGATACTCAACTGTTCATCTTCTGGCATCAGCTGCTCACCTGCAGTGTTAGTGAGTTTTTGATTATTCAGATAAGGACTTTTGAATCGACAAGAATGACTGTTCTTGCTGATCCTGTACATTTGATCCCTAGGGCATTCTACCATCCCTACCTCTTTGTCTCACAAGTCCACAATGTAGTGATGTAGGTATTTTCCTTGTTAATTACCATTTGCCAACATCATTCTTGGGCAGCAGGTACAAGAACAGCTTTGCTTTGCCTATTAAGTATTCAATTGCTTGAATATATCTAAATATACAGCCTTCAGTGCTTTTTTGAGGATATCAGTTCTGAGATTTCTCAGAACTTGTCTGTATTTTCCATGTCTCTGTGACTTTTTTCTCTGCCAGTTCAAGTAGGTAATCCACAAAATAGCTGAGTATTGGCTTAGTCTGTTATCCATTTCTAAGGTCCCTCAAAAAAAAAAAAAATCAGTGTCATATCTTGGTATGGGGGTATCTAAATACAAAATAGATGCAGGAAAGAAATACCCAAGGTGCAGCATTGCTCTATTCAGGAAGTCCTTCTCAGGAAGATTTTTTCCTTCAGTGTTTCTTATAATGCCTTTGATAATTGTCTCTGGAACTGAAATTGTTGCAGTGGTGTGTGATTGATGTTTGGCCCACGATAGGACTGTCGGTGGAGATCTTTCTTCTTCCTCTTTCATAAGTCCTGGAGGCCTTTGGAATCCAGTGCATTCACTTGTGACCTAGAAACTTTTTGGCACCCAGTTCCCAATTTCTGTGCTGCTCTGCTATGCTACCTGATGGCCTTTGGCAGGAGAGAAGAGCCATTTAATGTGGTACAGCCAAGAGCCAAAGCTGAAAGTTTTTGTTTGGCAAGAGATTGTTAATATTTCCTCCCTAAGTTTGATGTACTTCAGCTTTAGCAGTAAAAGAAATACTGAAAACTTTTGAGGAACAGCAGAAAATGTCTGGAGTGTCTTTTTGTTTTGAATTTCTTTAGGCCATTGATCCATAACCTCCAATTTTTATAAAAAATATGGCTACAAACTTTTTTGGTAGATGTAACAAGTGTATTTGCTAAAATCAGAAACAAAGCGTGTGTAAAATGAACTCATGATTTTGGGAGCCACTGGGCTTGCTCTCAGCTTGAAACACTTTAAGAGCTGAAAAACAGCTTGGACGTCTAGAGGGTCTGTGGGACTTGTGGAAAATTTCTGCCATTCTGCAGCTGCCCCTCACAATGTTACTGCATCAGCTGGCAGTGCTGACACTCTTACTTGCATTATTTTTAATTTAGTTTTATTGTAAACTTAGGATTTTCCCATTCTGGCCTAAAAACTGCCAAGCTGATAAATATTTTCTCTTTCATGTCCATCTCCATAGAAACAGAATCTGTGTTACTGCTATAATTGTTATCTTGTGCTGTTTTTTCTGTGAGGGCCTTGGGGGTTTTTTTTGTTGGTTTCTTTCTTGGGAAGATCCTAGTTCATCTATTTAAGACAACTTGTAAATGTTCAAGTGTTAAGGAGATAAAGGGAGTGATTATTTTCTCAGCTTTTCCTCTATTCCTGAGCAAACAATTTCTTAAGATAAAGCCCTCACAACTTCGAAAAATGAAAATCCAGTCATTTTAAATGAAGTCCTGGAGCAAGAACAGCATCTTCCACCTCAAATATCCCCTTACTGTCTTTGGAATTTCTTTAGCTGAGACTCAGGGCCTCAGGTGGCACCTCAGCAGGAGAAGAAAAGTTTGTAGAGCCATTTTTAGGTCTTTGTTACTGGAGCAGGCAGGACAAAACATTTTAAAATCTGGCACTGACGTTTACTTGCTGACATAAAAAGATAATCTGCTTCTGCATATTATGATGCAGTTATGAATTCTGAGGCTCCACTAATGAAATGTGAAGCATCCTGTCCCCACAAGTGAAATCCAAAGGCACGGTGAAGTATTTCCACATTTCTGCCTCAGCCTGTGAAGCAAAGTTCAGTGAGTCAAATCCAAGTACCTGTACTTTTCTGTTGTAAAAATCAATTGTTTTTCAAGCAGCATTCAACCAGACCACATTTGTTCCAGGTTCAGTACTTCCTTCAATGTGAATCAGATTCCAAATGATATTATCAGGATGTAATGATCTCTTAGAAGAGAACTGGATTTGCAGCATCAGCAAAACCCCATTGCTTTTCTTTGGGTTGCTGTTTTCCTTCCCATGTTCTCCTTTACCTGGATTTGTTATTACAGTACCACACATAATACTGGAAACCTGGGATTCCCAGAGTTAAGGAAGTGACTAAAAATGATACAAAACTGAGGAAATGTTGCTTGGTTTATTTGTTTGTTTTACGTTAGAGCAGTGCTTATAAACTCTGATTTTCAAAGAGGTGAATAATCAGAGTTTGAAATTCAATCTCTCTGAATTCGAGGGCCTTTAGGAAGACCTAATTTTATAAGAAAGGTTCCCCAGTACATTCCCAGAATCAGAAAAATTTCATCAGAGACTACAAACTGCCATTGAGCCTAGCAAAGATCTGTATGGTTCTTGTGGTTCTCTTAAATAATTTATCAAAAGATTGGTCTATACATCAGAGGAACTAAAGAGATCTGTCAGGCAGAGCTGTGGCTCTGCAAAGCCTAATTAGCTGTGATGTTTGGTTTGGGTTTTTAAAAATTTGAACACTAAACTGAGAATCCTCCATAAGTCATGCAAATAAATATTAACGAACTCGTTGCACATGAAGCTTTTGGTGTTGCCTTTTGGATCAATTAGGCAGAGGCTACACTCGCAAGGGCATTCCTCTGTGGTGCCCTCCAACCCCATGCTGACAGTCCTTGACATTTGCTTTCTGCCCAGAGGCCTTTTCTGCTCATAGAACAGCGCTTCAGTACTGCCAGTCAGGCAGATCCACAGCCTGAAATATAACTCAAAAATAACTCAGGAAATTCAATTATAACAGTTAATGTAGTAGTGCCCTTACCTGGCACCTTCCGTTTAGTGTGGGCTTGGGTTTCTGACTTTCCTCCTTGACTCTCCTGAGCGCTGGAAACGCTGAGGGGGTGTCTAGGCACTGGAGCTATTCCCAGTGCTAAGAGGCTTAAGGCTTCCCACAAAGTCAGGGCAGATCCAGGCAGATTGCTGGCTCCCTGGACTGGGAAATTGGAAGCTTTGCAAATTATGTGTTGAACCCAATTTCTCCCAGTTCCTACTGGGAGGGAGGACAGCCTAGTCCTAAGTCAAGACTGAGGACACTGTTCCTGGTGAGCCCAGGAAGCCTGAAAATGCTGAGAGTCTGATATGAACACAAGTCTCATGGCTTCTGAGGTCCTGCTGCACTGTTGGGCACTGCAGCCTCTTTGCTGTCAGCATGTAGGAGTTTTGGGATGGATCCTTTAATGTCCCAGAATACAAATGTTCTTGCATCACTTGACAGAAATCTCCCCAGTACAGAGCCTGCCCTCCCTGCAGGTTTGTCAGAGTCAATATGGAAATATAACTATGGATTTTATGAGTTTATCAGTACTCAGATGTTTCCAGTGAAACATTTTGGATTCAGTTCAGTTACTTGCTTTATTGGTGCAATTGCCAGTGTGGGGTTCTTGGTTGGATTTGATGATCAGAAAGGGCCCAGTTTGGTCAGGCACCGTTTGTCCTTAGTGAAGCTGCGATGGCTGTCCTGGATCACTTCTCTTCTTGCACGTGCCCCAACACTGCTTCCATTACCATCTGCTCTAAGGTCTTCCCAGCACAGAGATAAGGCTCACTGGTCTATAGTTCCATGGGTCTTGCTTTGTACCCCTCTTATAAAAAGTTTTCCCAAGTCACTTGGAACTTCACCCGATGCCTGTGACTGTTCCAAGATGATGGAGAGTGGCTTGGAGCCCACATCAGCCAGTTCCCCCAGGACCTTGGGATGTGTGCCATCAGAGACTTGTGGCTGGAGTGTTCCATGCCATTCCCACCATCCCATTAGCATAAAACAGAAACTCCACTGACATGGGCTTAGGTTATTTTACCTGTCCACCCACAAGGAGAAAACTTCTCACTCAAGCTGGTCATAAAATTCAATCCAGAGCAACATAACATTGAAATTAAAAATTATTGTGTGGAGAACTTGAAATTGAGACTAGGCTTGCCAAGGAACTTCTGTGTATTGTTTAGTTAGTTAGTTTTCAGAGAAAAGCAAAATTATTTTATTTGATTCTTTGTTATCAGCTAGGCAACCTATCTGCTTCCACTTCTGAAAGGAAAATCAAGTTTTCCCTTCCTGCTTTTAGTATGTAACTGCACTTTAGGCTAAAAAAGGACTGATTTAAGGCAAGATAAAAGCAGAGACTCCTGTCTCTTGGGCACTGGTATTGCTTAAGGAGCTCTTTGGCAACTCACTAAGGTTACCAGGTCCTCTCTGCAGGATTTTGAAATACATTGAGCCTTGGCCTAATTCTGGTCACGTCAAAGTCAGTGTTAAAACTTGCCTGACTTCACTGGAAAGTGAGCTCAATAACAGGGAGATTGCATCTTGGATCTTTCCACGCAGATTTTCAACCCTCCCTACAATATTTTAAGGAAGTTATTTCACACCAAATCATAGAATTGTTTTTAGATTGGTTAGTGGAAGGGTAGGAAATGTACCTGCAAAAAGCAGGTCTAGCTCAGGTAATATTAAGATTACTCTAAAACTGATGTTCAAGCCTCATCTTTTCCTAAAAGACAGCTCTGACTGGGAAAGCTCCAGTGTGTCCTGAATGAACAGGTATCAGCATTCGGTAAGAACTATCCCCATGAAGCACTTTCCAAGCTCTCGGGTAGGAGAAATCTGCCACCTACTGTTAACAAAACTATTTGCACACAGAGGCTGTGGACCTCAAAACTGAGAAAAAAGTAATGTTCCAATGGGCAAAGAAAGTGATAATTGTAGAGAATTTCCACAATGATGTATCTAAAAAAGAGGTCAGCCTTCACTGGGGTTGGATTAATAATGGAGAGAAAACTCGGCTTGTTGATTAGTAAGGATGTGTGATTTATTTGGTGCTCTTATTGCAAATTATTTGTGTAACACTTATGGAGGCACATTCCTTGAGGAATGTTTGCATTGTCCTTATGTGAGTCTTTTTAAATTAAAGAAATGCACCAGAAACACAGAATGTGAGAAGTTCCTAAAGATATGAGGTAATGCTGATAAAGCACTCCCAAAATTCTGGACAGCTTCTCTGGCTTGTCACAGTCACTATCTAACCAGGAGATGTGTGGGATCTGGAATTAGGATACCTAAATATTACATGCAAAGTGCTTTGCTGAATCCAAGTTTAAAACTCACTGAAATTAAGAGGCGTTTAAGAGCTTTGGTGAACATGGAGAGACTGTAGAGATGTCTGAAGGTAAGCTTGGGAATTTGTATTCAGACTGAGTTCTGGAATACAACGTTAAGTATGGGAAATTAATGTATTGTCTATAATTGAAAATTACACCTTTGAGAAAACTGAGCTGAGGCCATGCATCAAAATTTATGAATGAGAATAAAAGATCCAGATTTACCCTTCAAGAAACTCATAGACTCACTCACTGGACAGTTATAAGTTTGATATTTGAGATATTTTCTCATTTAAAAAATGTAAATGAACTTAGAATCCAAAAGAAGAAAATAGGAGAATGACAAGAAAATTCACTCTACCAGCACTTTTTCTTCTTATTGAAAAGGCCACTAATTCAGGAACACAAAGCTATTCAAGGCAGCTCCTAATTTTGTAACTAGCTAGCAATAAAGTCAATGGCATTGTAAATGCCACACACAGACAGAAATGCTTGTCTAGCCTGCTGGAAATAAATTGCACACAAAAAAATCACTTCATATTTATTGTCGAATAAAAAAAATTCAGGACATACATATTTAAGAATCAAATGCTTTAGTAAAAATTAATTTCCAAAGCATTGGAAAGAGTTGAAATCAGACTAGTTTTAGCTGCAGGTGTGTTGCCGGCTTTTAGCTCCACCTACTGAGTCCAAGTGAAATAACAGAAACATTGAGCTCTGTTTTTAAAACGCCCTGTCCCAAGAGCCCCTAAAACAGAGCAGGAACCCACAATATGAAGCCAAAATGAAACAGCACACAGTGAGCAAGTGAGGGCAGGTTCTGTTTGAAAGCAGAGGCTCCACGGGACCATGGGGGTTAGGGAATTTTAGACCATCAAAAACTTGTTGACAGTTTTTCTAGTTCTAATTTGAGCTCTGTAAAAATGTTCTTCTTCCACTTTAAGTGCCTTTCTGAGATGCCAAAGGCATTTCTTACACTGCCTTCACTGAATCCAAGGTCTTCCCGAGTTTTACGTGGAGATTCCCACTCGCTTCCTTATCCAGAGATAAAACTGCCCTGGGAGGATAAATATTTTCAAGGCATACTCTATATGAGGATAGAAAAAACAGCCTGAGCCTTGCTGTTCTGCATGCCAGCAGAAGGCTGCTTGCAGTGAGATCTTCCAAGCTGCTCTAGGAGAAGTCCTTTCAAGGACTAATTTCAGAACTAATCAATTGTTTACTTAAAAAGTGGTAACTATAGAAATTATCATTACAGATTGGCTGAACCCAGGCAAAACACAAAGTGTAAGAAATGTTTAACCTTCTAGCTGGCTCCCGTGCAGCCTGCAGCTGATGCTGCCTTAAATGTCAGCAATAAATTTAAAAATAATTAAAAAAACGAACAAAACCAAACCAGCAAAACATTAATTTGACATGTAAACTTTGGTATTCAAATATAGGTGATGCGGCTTTGGCTTGAGAGGTCTCATTTACAGTTTTGGATTACAGATCCATTATACATGAAATACACAAAAAAAAATCACTTTTTCTTATGATTTGTGTTGTCTTTTTTTTTCTTTATTTCATCTTTGACCACACTTGAAGAGAATGAGAAAGAATCCAGAATCTTGTCCAGATGCCCTTTGTCTTTGTCTCTATTTGCCATGCTGTTTTTCAGTTTTATACTCACAAAGGATAATAATTTTGAAAGCTTATTAAGTAAATTAGGGAAACACACCTTCAGAATCATTTATGTGTGTTAAAATGTAAAGCTCACAGAGTACTGATGCATTTTAGGATTTCAAGTGCTTAAGCCATTTCTTAACTAAGACTCTCAAAGTACTAAATATATTACAGAACAAATGTTTTGTTTTTTAACAGAGCACTTGCAGATTTCTTCATTGAACCAACTGTTAAAAGCTTGTGCTTTCTGGACTTGTTTTTCCCTTCACAATTCTCCCTGTGAGGAAGTGGTCAAAGCTGGCATGATGTTTTAAGAGCAGCTAATAGAATGTGCAACATCAGTATCTGAGATGGAGCACAAGTGATTTGCAAGACACTAGAGCAGGATACATATGTGTATTTCCAATGACATTGATCAGGAATAAGGACAGCCAAGGGCAAAATCTCCTGACTTACTGCACCAAACAGGCAGAAGCTGATCCCAGAGGGGCTTTTAGACTGGAAGAGTTTGAGTGTTAACAGTAATGTAAATTTACCTTCTGCTGTAATTCTTTGCACTTCTCCTGGGCTAGTGCTGCTCCCCTTAAATTCTCCATCTGTCTGGATTGTCTTTATTTTCTTTACTCACAAGGCCACAGCACTTGAGATGCTCTCAGGAAACTTGCTGTAATGAAGAAATAGAGACCGTTAAAAATTACAATTTAAAGCAAATGCTGTGACTACATAAAATATGTATTTTAAATGATTTTTACATGTGCAATTGACTGGGATTAAAACTGAGTGGTTAAGACAAGGCTAAAAATGTGTATCACAGAAAACTGATCTTCTCTGAATGTACAAACATTTCTGTTCTTTTCCTTCTTTCTCTCTCTGCCTTGGACAGCAGTCATTGCATACTTGCTGAACAACTTCAATTCTCTTACTTATGTTGAAAATAAGTCACGGTGGTCTAATTTTAGTTTATCTATCTTGCCTCCCAAGTGAGCCAGTCCCTTTGGTGTGTGTGTTGCAACAGTACAATCTGGAGTTCACAGTTCCCTGAATGACTCAAATAAAAACATTCCAGCACATATAGAAGCTGCAACAATGGCAAAACTACATATCAAACACAACCAGAGCATTCACCAGTGAGAACGGCAGGATTTGGGGTTGGGATTAACTTTAAAGTTTATTTGAAGGATCAATTTGGTAGCCTTGTGGAATTTGTAGCAGTCCTGAGTTTGGGTTAAAACTTGAAGAAGTTATGAACTATTTTCAGTCCCTGTATTAATTGCAAACAAAACTCACTCTCCCTCCCTCCCTCCTTGCTTCCACACCTTGACAATGACACTGCTTCCACAGCTATAAACGAAACTAAAAGCAGATCCATGAGGATAATTATACCACAGCAGAGGTTTCAAAAGGTTGTTTGTCCTGTAGAACTTTTTAAGGAATCTGGCACACAGGAGACAGTTCCTGAAAGTATTCACGGAATACAGACCCCAAGCTTTCCCAGTACTCCTATGGAGTGCTCACTGGAATGATCGATAACCTGGAGGAAATTGAGTAAATACAGAAGCAGATGTCACAGATGAAAGAGATAACAAAGGATTAGCATTTTTCTCCACATTTAGGAGGGTGGTGAGGCCCTGGCACAGGTTGCCCCGAGAAGCTGTGGCTGCCCCTGCCCTGGAAGTGTCCAAGGCCAGGTTGGAAAGCACTTGGGGCAGCCTGGGCTAGTGGAAGGTGTCCTTGCCCAGGGCAAGAAGCTGGAACTGGGTGATCTTTAAACATCCCTTCCAACCCCAACAAGTTTGTGATTCTCTGATTCCATGATTTCCTGCAGCTTTATGCTACCAATAAACACAAGTGTCCAAAGTTAACCAACTTCACAGACTCACCAAGGGAAGGAAATGTGTTTTTTAGGTATTAATTCCCTAATTAGAGCCTATGCTGACTTTTCAGGGATATGCAATCCATTCCGTAAGAGCCCTATGAACAGGAAACACAGCTATGGGTCATACACCCAAAAACCTAATTAAAAAGAAAAAAAAAGATTATTTAGCCCTTCATTATGTCTTGATGATTATCATAGTATTTACAAGAATGTTTTAGTTTGGGTTTCTAAAATATAAAGTGCTGGAGGAGCGTCACACCTTCCCAAACCCTCCTGAGATTAGGAGCAGACTTGTGTTAGCAGCTTTTGCCCTCAACGAAATCAAATCTTATAGGCCTCATGGTTCTAAACCCAAGTTTCTCTAAAGAACTCAAGTGCTTTGATTGCTCAGAGTCGTTTAGGTTGGAAGAGACCATTGAGTCCAACCTGGGACCAACCTCCAGCTTGTCAGCCAGACCAGAGCACTGCGTGCTGCGTCCAGCTGTCCCTCGAGCACCTCCAGGGATAGTACCTCCACCACTTCCCTGAGCAGTCTCAGTGCTTGACAACCCTTTCTGCCAAGGAATTCTTCCTCATTTCCCACCTGAACCTCCCCTGGCACAACTTGACCCTTGTTTCTTCTTGTTCTATTGCTTGTTAGCCGGGAGCAAGCCTGGCCTCTACCTGGCTGCCCCCTCCTGTCTAGAGGGAGTTCTAGAGAGCAGGAACGTTCCCTGAGCCTCCTTTTCTCCAGGCTGACACCCCAGCTCCCTCAGCCACTCATGAGTTACTCTCTGGACCCTTCCCCAGCTCCACTGCCCTTCTTTGGAAGGGCCCCAGCACAAAAGGCTCAAGCTAGGGTGGCAGGGAGAGCAGGGATAAACTGGGTGCTGNCGTGCTGCGTCCAGCTGTCCCTCGAGCACCTCCAGGGATAGTACCTCCACCACTTCCCTGAGCAGTCTCAGTGCTTGACAACCCTTTCTGCCAAGGAATTCTTCCTCATTTCCCACCTGAACCTCCCCTGGCACAACTTGACCCTTGTTTCTTCTTGTTCTATTGCTTGTTAGCCGGGAGCAAGCCTGGCCTCTACCTGGCTGCCCCCTCCTGTCTAGAGGGAGTTCTAGAGAGCAGGAACGTTCCCTGAGCCTCCTTTTCTCCAGGCTGACACCCCAGCTCCCTCAGCCCCTCATGAGTTACTCTCTGGACCCTTCCCCAGCTCCACTGCCCTTCTTTGGAAGGGCCCCAGCACAAAAGGCTCAAGCTAGGGTGGCAGGGAGAGCAGGGATAAACTGGGTGCTGGGAAAAGGAGGAAAAGGACCTGCTCTGCAGTGCAAAATGGGGAGGTGCCATTCTTTGATCGGAGCAGAGGTCACCACCATAAAAGAAACGGAACAAACAATCTCCAACAGGCCACGCTGCCTGTGCCAACACAAGAGGCGCTGGTAACCTCCGTCTGATCCCGGGCTCGGGAGTACAGCTCGGAGAGATGAAACACTACGGCTGCTTTCACTAGCGAGAAACCGGAGCCTGTCCAAGGCTAACAAGCTGAATGGATGCTGGGAACGAGGTGCCAAAGGCAGGTTTGGGACACAATGTAGCTGAGAGTTAGCGCAGCCGCGGCTCCGCGGCAGAACCGTCCGAGGCCGTTCCCCACCTGCAGCGTCCTGGGAAGGGACACAGAGAGGGCAGCCAGCAGCTCAGGGGGTAAAATGCAGCTCTGCAAACACCCTTCCCGGACACAGCCGGGTGAGAGCCGTGCATCTGCACGACCGGTTTGGCTGCTTGGACAGCCAGAGCAATCTCTGATGTGTTTTGTTTAAAGACACTCACCTCTCGGACCAAAGGATGAAGATCGGGTCACTTTAAAGGATTATCCATTGGAAAAGTGACATCCTTGTCACAGCACGCCACAAATCTCAGGTTGTAGGGCTGAGATGACCTATATTCACTTAGAGTTCTCTTTTCTGCCCCTTGTGATGACAACAAATAACACATAACAGAAATGCTAGATAACATTTATATATACAATGATATATATATCATTGTATATATAGATATCATTACAATGATATATAATATATATTATATATCATTGTAATGATATCTATATATACAATGATATATATATCATTGTATATATAAATGTTATCTAGCATTTCTGTTATGT
>VXBQ01002394.1:0-20202 GCA_013400175.1 Phainopepla nitens
GCTGATCCCAACTGACCCAAGGAGATCCCAGACCCTCTGGTGTCATGATCAATAGTAAACCTAAGGGGAAGGCTGGGAGGGCCACATGTATTAGCTGCCATCCAGGTTGTGACAGATCACCTCCACAATGGCTGACACCCTCCGCTACTAGATACCTCCATCAGTGCTGGTCCCTTTCCTTCAGGAATTTGCAGGTTCTTACTTGAAGGAGCACCTGTCCTTCACACTGGATGGGAGTTGCTGCTGAAGACTGAGGACTTGTGCATTTTCCCAGTGCCTTTGTCAGTGGTCTTATCCTTAGCAAGAGATGCCAGCTGCTGTGCTTCCTTCTCCTCTAAGTCCTGACTGATAGGTTTGGTAACCTGAGGGTACTGCTAAGTCAGAGGTAGGAGGAAGAACTGTGATGACTGCAGGCAGCTAAGACCTGATAGAATAGAATTGTCATTCAGAGCCCCCAGGGAATTTACACCAGCAGAGAACTCTCAAAAGCTCCTCTGAGCTTTCCAAGAGCTAGCTTTCTCAAAACACTCCTAAAATGCGGTATAAGGAAAAATAATAACCTATCTCGCCTTTTTGAGAAATGCTGATTCTCAGAAAGGAAAAATGGTTTTCATCGGAAATCTAAACCTCAGCTACTCTGCATGTTCCATTCCCAGAAGAACCAGCAGAATTTCTCACATCAGCAGCCTAGGATTTTAATAACCTCAGCCTACTGTAAGGCAAGAACAAAACTCACGTGGGGTTGTAAATGACTGTGTTCAGTGCATCAACCAGGTCCTGCGACTTCATTGTGTTGAAATCCACATGAACTGCAGCTCCTTTTGCTACCATGTGAACAATGTTGTCGTGCTGGTCAGCAAACATGGGAATCCCAACCATTGGGATCCCGTGGTAGATGGCTTCATAGAGCCCATTGGTCCCACCGTGTGTAATAAAAGCCTTTGTCAAGGGATGGCCTGCAAGAGGGAAGGACAGGTGCGTGTTACAGCAGCTGCAGCAGAGTGCATTCCCTGGGTTGTGAGCACTGCACACAGGGGCCAGTGCACTGCTAGAGAAGGGAACAGCCCTGACCTCTGGATCAGCAGCAGAGCTTGCATGCTTAGCTTTCACACAGTCATACTTAATTTAACACAACATGTGAATCAGCACGTCCCTCCAGACTACCCACAGTTACTTTGGCCCTTCCGCTATTGTGCAGTTGTGGTTTCCACACGGTATCAGGTCCAGAACAGCCCCGGTTCAGCCTTGCTTAGGTGAAGCATTTTGAAGAATGAACCCTGGAGATGAACTGCAGAGGCCAAATCCAACTCCAGTACATCTCTGCTTTGGTAGTTACTCCTACCTAGGAGTGCTTTTGAGTCCTTCCAGACAACTGCCACCAAGCTCTCTAAGTCAGAGCCTTTTAGGAAATTACGGCTCCCAAGAGCAAAGCTCTGCAGCTTAAGCTGTGAAACAAAGTGTATCCACAAGTGTTACGTGGTCCTGTATTAACCACTCTAGTGGAAAAACAAAGGAAACCGTTTTTGCAGGGGTGCAATCCATCCCATACAGAATCAGTCTCACCAAGCAGATCATTTTGTGGTATCCAGTCATAAATCCTGGTGTTGGAGCCCAGAGTTTCTGGTTTTTTCCCTTTGTACCGCCAGAGGACCTTGCGCAAAGGTAGAATAAGATAAACATGGTGCATGTGATGGGCCTTCCTGTATTATTACATGCAATTTACAGCTTTATCTCAAACCCATATACCTTTCCCCAGTAATTCAAATAGCTTTGGCTCCAGCTGAATTCTTTGATTGGTTATGATGTGCTAATTATGGAAAAAGCATGGACTGATTTTTGTATTTTGGCCTGTAGATACATCTCCATGTCATTTGGTTCAGAGCAGGTGAAACACTGAACTCCCCGTGGAGTAACTCAGCAGTCTGTCTCTTGGAGAGAGCCCAGCTTCCTGGCTGTATCACATCCATCAGGGATGCAGGTACAGCAAAGGCAAGGCAACAAGACCACCTGTTTTAGGCTGAGAAGAAATTCACCTTTTGTGGAAGCTGGCTGAGGGCTTTGGCAATCACATTACTTTTTGCATCACTTAGGTTGTGGACCATCGACCCAAGAGTGAATACAATGACACCATGTTCTCCTGAGCTCTGAACAAATTCTTCCATTTCCTAGGAAAGGCAGAAAACATACCAGGCATAATTACACATGATTTACAGATGCAGATTCCAAATGCAGATTACACAGATGTCTGTGAGTAGAGAGCATAATCTTTTTGGCTTATTAAGGAAATGATGGTGGTGTGAGCACCTCCTCACAGCAGGGCTTGACAAAGAGACCTGGCCTGTGGAAAACAGTTTAACAGTTTCTCCCCAGTGAGGAGCAGGACAAGTTGAGACAGGTGACAGATGCTTTGTCTTTTTGAAAGCAAGTTTCAGGATACATTTCAATAGCAGGAATCAATCCTGGCATTATCAAGAGCAGGCCATACATACTCTGCGACACTCTCCCTAGCATGGTCATGGTTCTGGATTTCCCTGGAACAGGTACTTTGTTTTAGAGAGCTCTGCTGACATCTGAGAGAGTGTTTCAGCAACCTGATCACAGATTCACCAAGTTGGTGCCGTCACTGTGCTAGTCAGACAGTTCTCATTTCTTACAACGCCCCACTTTGCTCAAAACATTTTCTACAAATCAGACCAATTGGTTTTCCTGTTCCTTTTATTAGTTAATGTCATATGAACTGGAGCAGTAACATGCAAAAGAGAATGGTTATCCATTTTTCCCAAGCTCAACCCATGCTACAGGGCAGCAGGAAGAGAATTAGAAGGTTTCTTTCAGTAGACAACTTGCACTGAAGACGGCCTATATCTTCCAAGGCTCCTACAGGGATGAAGATCTACACCAGAGCTTGTCATGGAGTCATCCCAGTATTTGGGAGTTTCAAATTCCACCTGAATACTGCAATTCACAGCAGAGCACAGGCTGGAGATGCTCAGTATTTTGCTCCCCTTAAGATGTCTTAAACTAAGGTGCACTAGAAAAAGTGTTTATCACTCATCCATTTCTGCAAGTTTTGACATCGTTTTACCTAAAGAATTTGTCTTGTCACAGTGCCTTCTGGCATCAGGTATTTCAGTGGGCTGCATGTCTGTGTCTTCGAATTAAATACTGCATTTAAGTACCCTGCGGTAGCACTTCTTTTTCCCAAAACAGACACTGTATTACCCCGTGCTGACATCAGCTATCCCCTTTTAAGAGAGCAGGCTTTAAACCAGCCCTCATTATGGACAAGTATGGACAGATGCTAAATAGTTCCTTGCTCCCCAGCAGCACCAGAGCATCTTCTTTAAGAAGGATCTTTCTCAGGACGCGGCTTGTGTGGTTATCAGGGAGAGAAACAGTCTCTGTAACAAACCAGCCAACGGCAGAACTAAATTGGGGTACCTTTGGTAATGGTTTTGCAGGCTGGCAGTGAAGTCCTCCAACAAACTCAAAGTTGGGCAGGAAAGGGCGTGGAAATTCAAAATCCCAGTATGTTCTGATTAACCAAATCTCTGCTTTCCCCATCGTCTCACACAGGGTTGTGGGCCTTCCTGTGGACAAGGTACAACAGGTTTACAACATGCATGGGAGTGACCTTGTTTGCTCTAGATTGTGAAACAGTCTAGAAAAGATTGTTAGAAATTTGTCAGAAGAGCCGTCGTACCTTTGTCTTTTGGCACTCCCAATCAGAGTAGTTTATCAAACCAGGCATAAAATCAAGACATTCACAAATCTGGATCTGTTCCTTGCCCTGTCCTGTGCTCAGCTTTGGCAGGTGGCCGTGAGCAATGCGATACAATCCTTAAAAGGATTTTGAACTGTCATGATTGCTTTAGAGAAATACAAGCGAGAAGCATTTAGTATCTAATGTAGAAGTGCAGTTCTTGTAGTGCTGAATTACTACCAGTGCTTGTAGTAAAAACACAGAGAACGCTTGGGGAAGAGAGCAATCACAGAAAATTTAGTTCCAAATAAAAAATGAATGAATCACAAAGTGATGATCACCCATCAGGGAGGATAAAAGCTTTTAAACAAAGTTCTGCAGCATTTTCAATTGGTGACTCATTTAGCAGCTACTCAGACAACAATAAAAGACAGGTACAGACATCTCTAGTTTTCTTGAGGACTGGGTCAGCTGCTTCTGACACAGATTGGGAAAAATTGGCTAGCTGCATAGGTACTTTTAATGTCATTTTGTGCAAAATCCAATATTTCTAGAAATCCATCTGAAAAAAAACTTGAATGGTAATCCGATGTTTTCTAGTTTACCATTTGGGCAAATATGTATTCTTATGTACATATTGCAAGTTGTCTTTGCAGTATTTTCTCCACAAAGGGAAACTGGGGAGTAAAAGGGTTAGAAGTATTGATAAATAGTTTTCCAAAGCCAGCCTAATGCAAGCAGGAACCAAGCTAAATAAGCAGCAAGCTAAAAATTATCTGTAGGGCATCTTCTTATGCAACTTGATCAGTACAATAACCTACACCAGTAATTATTTCTTTATGTTTAAATTAAAGAGCAATGAATTAGTTACAAAGTTGCTGAAGGGAAAACTAAGTTTGCATTACAAGTAGAGTGATATAAAAGTGTAATTAAGTCTTTATGCGGTATTAAAAAATGCAATCCAGGGAAGAGGGACAAGTTTACAGAGCACGAAGGCGTTCTTTGCAAATGCAGGAAAAGATTGGACAACAACAGAAGAGATGCCCTTGTGTTTGCTGTTCTCTGCTTATCTGCCTAAACTTAGATACCCTGGACAAGATTCAAAGTCCCTTGAACTAAAAGGTATCTTTATCAGACATCACATCGTGCCTGAGTTGTACTATGTTGCAGCAAAGTTTTCAGGTATGTATGTAGTTTCAGGCGATTATTTGTAACTCTGAATGGTGGGTGAAAGGGAAAGGTGACAGCATTTCTTGTTGAGAATCTGAACTCACACTCATCATCCTGCACTACGCAGAGTTGCAAGATACTTCAGGATTGCCACGTCTGCTGGCCTTTGAGAAAGAGTATTTTGAGACAACAGCATGGTGGTCCCAAAGCATTCCAAAGGCCCAACATACGCAAGAAAAGAAACCACTCAACAGCTGCCTTACCTAAGACATTACTGTAGTACCCATCCCATTGATCTCGCCAAAACTTCAGGAAAAACAAATCCGTGCCGATGTAAAAGAGGAAGTTCTTTAGTCTTTCCGTGAAGGACATGTGGTGTGTCAGCCCCATTGTGCTAGCAGGCACATAGGAAGGTGGGGATGGGAGCCCGCCACAGAGCCTCTCTACCACATTCCCGTCGGAGAAGCGGAAGCTGTAGACAAAAGGGATCTCTAGGATTTCTGCTACAAGCTCCCCGCCTATAGACAGGGGGTCAGCGATCAGAACATCAAACTTGGCCTGCCGCAGCTTTGCTAACAGCTGGGAGTTCATCAGCAAGGAGTCACAGGTCTCCTTTGACATATTGGTAAAGACCTCCAGTTGCTCTTTCATCGTCCACATGATCTCCCAGGGGAAGAGATTAGAGGCTTCATTCATCCAGAAGTTGAGGAAGTCATCCATGGACGCGTCCAGGGTCTCCTGGCTGAAGGGGACTTGCAGGACCTCAAAAGTGAAAGGAGAGGAGGTGTCCTGGTAGTTGATGAGCAGATTGCTTGAGGCCACCAGCACAGTCACTTCATGACCCCGCAGAACGAGCTCTTGCAGAAGCACTTTCACATTGATCCAGTGACTGGCATCAGTGGGCCAGACCACCACCCTCCCACACAAACCAGGGCTGCAGCAGCAGCATGCGTAGGCCCAGAGCAGCCAGGGGAGCTTTGGCCCCAACATCTCAGCATTCGACGTGCAACTCAGGTCTGATCAAACTGGAAGCAGTTCAGTGCTTCCCTGTGCAGACACTTTAGAGCCAACCAATTAAACGTGGCACTTGTTTGGTGACTAGACTGGCAAACGAGACCAGATTGGCAAATGTGGCAAGAGGGAATATCGTAACAAAAAACGACACCCATGGGAGGAGTGAGCAAGTAGCAAATCCCATTCTGGAGTGTACTGCAAGCCACAGCTGATCTCAAAATTACAGCAGCTCCTATCTGCTAACCAGAAAGTGCATTTCGCAGCATATGAAAGACCAGAAGCCTTTTCCCTGTGTTGTGGTTTAATCTTGATAGGCAGCTAGGCACCACAGAGCCTCTAAATCTCTCACAGTAGGAGGAGAAAACGAAGGGCAAAAGTTAGAAAACGAATGGATTGAGACTAAGACAACTTAGAAAAAAAATGAAAGAAAAAAAAAGAGCAAGAAAAGCAAGTGATGCAAAAAGAACAGTCGCTCACTACCAGCCAATGCCCAGTGAGTCCCTGAGAAACAGCAGCCCTGACAAACTTCTCCCCCATATCTTTTCTTTTGCTGAGCACAAAATCATTATGGGCTGGGGTATGCCTTGGGTGAGTTGCAGTCAGCTGTCCCAGCCGTGTCCCCTCCCAACTTCTTGTGCATCCTCAGCCCCCTCGCCGGTGGGGTGGGGTAAGAGGCAGAAAAGGCCTTGAAACTCTTGTAAGCACCACTGAGCAGTAATTGAAACATCCCTGTGTTATTTAAACTCTCTTCAGCACAAATCCATCGTGCAGCCCATGCAAGCTAACAAAACAGATATTGAACATGGAGCCTTAAATGCCAAATCCTGCAGTTCACAATAAAGAAAGAAACCACAAGATCCAAACTGCTCTGAAGCTTACACAACAGACATCGAACCATGCTTCAACCAGCACAAGATTTTCTAGTCGCTGTCATCATAACGTGATAAGCAGCACAAACACACAGCTAGGTACTCTAAGGGTAGGATACCTTAACAACTTCGCTCTCTCAGCAGAATTACACCTTACTAGTGAAATATGAATAAAAACACTTCAAAGTCTCATATTGAAATATCCATTTTATCTCCCCACCAGCAATGCATATCTTTGGCCTGTTTCCTTTTAAGCATTACTATATTTTGCTAGACCAAAAATTGGAAAACAATTATATAACTGTTATTTTTTTGAAAAATTAAAAACCACTTACAAATAAATATAACTATAGTCTAGTGGAATTTTAGACACTTTCAGAAAAGCAAAGGACCATGTCTCTGCAGAGGACCTTTTACCACTCTGAACTGGGGCTCATCTGATCTCCCAGACTTTTATAGGCCTGGAAGAAAATATTTTCTCTAATATGAGACAATAGAGCAAGTAAGAAGTGCGCTATGGGAGAAAAAAGTACTAGTATTTGCTGGCTATATAGTATTTTTCTATTCTTAGTGTTTGTCATGATTCATCTGTGAATATGACTAAACGAGCCCCGTTTCAAGTGCTTTAGCACTGTCATACATATCCTGGAAGTACCTGTACAGACTTAGCTCTACCACTGTAGCAGGTCAGGATTAACAGGCAATGTTTGTACTTGCCTGAATTGTTTGACTTAATGCAGGAATTTGAAGGAAGGAGAGTGAATTTGGGGCTGTCTTGTTCCTGATTTGTGCCTTAACCTCTCATCTCCGGGTATTTGTTGTTGTGTGTACAGCAGATGTAATTTCTGGAAAGAGAGCGGCCTTACCTAAAACTTCACTGTAGTATTGATCCCAGCTTGCCCAGAGAAGGTAATGAAAGGTGACATCCTGGAAAGCATAGCTGATAATGTTTTTTAGCCTTTGCCAGAAGGTCATCCTATCTGTTAGGCTGGTTAGGGTGGTTGGTACATAGGAAGGAGGTGCTGGGAGTGTTCCACAGAGCCGCTCCACCGTGTTGCCCATGGAGAACCGAAAGGTATACACGAAGGGGATACCCAGCTTCTCAGCAACCAGCTCCCCACTGGGAAACAGTGGGTCTGCCAAAAGGACATCGAAGGCAGATGCCCTCAGTCTTTCCATCTGCGCTTCATTCTTCACAATTCCATCACAAATTAGTTTGGTTATGTTCTTTATCTGCAACACCTTTTGGTAAAGCTCGTAAGCACCTTTCCAGATAGGAAGCTCTTTCTCCTCATAAAAAAAAAATAAAAAGCTTCATCCATTAAGTCAGCCACCTCCTTTTTGCTGATTGGCACCTCAATCACCTCAAACTGGAAGGGTGAGGGCTGTGTGGGACTGAGGATGAGGAAGCACGAAGGCAGCAGCACGGTCACCTCGTGGCCCCGGGCCACAAGCTCCTGTAGTATGTGCTCCATGTTCAGCCAGTGGCTGTTGTCAGCCGGCCAGACCAACACCTTCCCCCCGGACCCCCAGCCCAACACGGTCAGCAGCAGCAGCAGCACTGCCAGCTCCTTCCCTGCCATGGCCGGCCCTGTGTGCCAGTGCTCTGTGGCCTTCCTTCCCCGGGAGCAGTGGCGCTCCCGAGCTGGGCTGGGCGTGCATGACACTGCCTTGATCCCGAGGGCAGGGAGCCAAAGGTAGGCGGTGTGAAATCCTCTACTGTGTAATTAGCGTGTTTAATATCAGGTTTTCCTGGGGCACACAAAAGGTGACTGGCACCAGCTGGCACCCTCTGGTGGTAAACAGCTTGCTGAAGCTGGAAGATGTGATTCCTCTGGAGCAGCAGGGAGAGCCGTCAGCCCTGGGGTCTCAGTCCAGCAAGGATTGTATCCTGTTGGTAATCCCGTCCCTCCTGCCCATCTGACTAGTCTCCGTGTTACTCGTTTGGTAGAAGAGGTGACTTTTTCATCCTTCTGGCTCTTTGAAACAGAGCTGGGTAGGCACCAAAGATGTTCACTGACTGTGTGGACGCCTTTTTTCTTTTATAAAGCCACTAAGCATCCCTGTAGAATTGCATTGAAATCGTGATCCAGGGCTGCCGCCAAAGAGCTGCAACTCAAAGTGGATGAAACTGCACAGCAAATTACTCCAGTGTCAGAGTAAGACTGTCCTCATGTGAACTTGCCTCTTACAGAGCACCATGGGAGGCCAGGAAGGAATAGTGCAGGTTTCCTGCCTGCCACTAAGTGCCAATTATGCATTATAAATTGAACCAGAAAATCCATTAAACAGTTTTATTTATAGGGTCCTTCCTGATGTGCAATTAAGAAGCACTGCAAGTTCTCTGTTCTGTGCTAAAAATCACTATTACAGGGTTTCTGCCCAGTGCTATTACAGAATGGTTTCCCAGGGTTGCGGTCCACGGCTTTTGGTATGGTTTCCATGATGCCCAGAGCATCCTTTCTGGGACAAAAATGTGGGTCATGGAAGCAGCTGGACTGTGAGCAGTCAAGCTCAGCCCCATCTTTGGGACATAATGACAAACTCTTGCTGACCTCTCTCTTCACTTTGCAACCCTGGTGGGTTCCTAGCCCTGCAGAGCATAAGGACAGATGGTATATTGAGAAGTGAAATATCAGAAGGCTTACCTAAGACCTTGCTGTAGTAGTTATCCCAATGTCCCCAGTAGCTCTGGAAAACGTAGTCTTGCAGGTGGTAAGACACAAAGTTTTTTACTCTCTCCCAAAAAGACATGCGGTCGGTGAGCTCAGACAGGGCTGCAGGTATGTAGGACGGTGGGGTTGGGATCTTGCCACAGTGCCTTTCCAGAGTGAAGGCTGGGGAGAAACGTAGTGAGTAGACAAAGGGAATGCCCAGCTTGAGAGCCACGAGTTCCCCACAGGGGGTCACAGGATCTGACAGCAGCAGGTCAAAGCCAGAGCCCTGCAGACGAGCCATCAGCTCTTGGTTGGTCAGCACTGCCTCGCACATCATCTTGTTCATCCCCTGCCAGTCTACAGACAGTCTTCCCAGCTCCTTGTAAAACTGCCAGAAGGTCCAGATGGTTGGCCTGTTGTTGAGCCATAGATCCACTACTCCATTAATCAGGTTCTCAGGAAAATCTTTCTTGAAGGGTACATAATAGATCTCAAACTTCTCCATGGCCTTAGGCCTGGGTTCAATGAAGAGGGTAGCGTTGGATACCAGGATGGTAAAGTTGTGCCCACGACGGATCAGCTCCTGGATAATTACATTCATGTTCAGCCAGTGGCTGCCTTCTGTTGGCCAAACCAGTATCTTCCCACAGAAGACAGGCCCTAGAAGAGCAAGCTGGAAAAGGAGCAGCTGGAGGCATTTCTTTGAGCCAGTTGTTTTCATGGCCATGGCAGAGTCAAGAGCTAGATAATCTGGGGATTCTCCCGTCCAGCTGGGAGTGCTGCACGTCTGTGTTGTGTTTGATGGCTCCTTAGCAGCACCCTTAGCAGAAGTGAGACTTTGCTGTTGCAAAGGTAGTGCCTTTACAACCCGTGTTTTGTCTGAGCTCTGAAAAGAAAAGAAAGATGTTTGGTGATTCGTTTTTCCCTTTCTGCCTTCTACCCTGTTAGCTTCCCACCGAGGGAGTTCTATTCTCTTGTGAGGAGAATGACAGCAATCCTCACTGCTGTTAAGGGAGCCAGTGCCCTGAATGCCAGCCCTGAGACTCAAACAAATCCCTTGCATTTTTCCATGAACTAGCAATGCCAGAGGCAGGCCAAGGAACAAGAGGCCACAGGGCTGACTTGGAAGTGGCATCCTTTTCCACAGGGAGATGCTAAAAGTGCTGATATTTCTTATGCTGAGAGAAGTCAACAAATCCTTCATTGGGTTGATGATCATGCCAATAATAACATGCAATTTGTTCTAATAGGTAGCTTCCAACTGCTCCCAGACAACTTTTAACACAGTGAGTCCATTGCAACCGCCTGTGGCACGTCGCCACCAACCTGGTCATGTTGTGGGCTCAGTTCAGGTGTCTAAACACGGGTCTGGGCCTCTTCTGGGCCCTAAAGGTGCTAAAGAACAAAACCTACATCATCTAGGATGGCTCTCACTTGGAAAGTTGTCCCTTGAATATAAACACCATGCCTGGAAGCAGTTCTTTAACCACCTGCAGCCAAAATGACAACTAAAACCCACACATATAATGATACACTTGATCCAACACGATTTGGGGAACAAATGCCATGCAGCTAAAAATTCTTACCTAGCAGAGTCTTCCAAGGTACATAAACACTGTGCTCTGAGTTGCAAGGTACAATTTGCTACACCAGTTTGCTGCTTTTCCTTGCTGCTCCCCTCCTCTGTGCCCGAGCTGCTCCAGCAGGATTGGTTATCAGGCAGAAGGAGCTTAAATAAGTTACCCCCTGTGCTGGACTTTCCAAAAGGAGGAAGTAATAAAATACAGGATTATGTCAACAAGGCAGGTAATCTGTGTTTATTCATTCCTGTTATGCCCTGGGAATTTAATGGTTGAGATGGTCTTTCCCTTACCAAGATATACTATAATGTTTATTACAGAGCCACGTTCTTAGAAGGACTTTGTACCCTAGAGACAAGAAATACGGTGTCTGACTGCTAAAAATTTTTTGCTCCCTTTAGAGTCCCAGGTGGCAAAAAAATTTTTTTTGTTAGGTAGTAGATATGTTTATGAACTGGTAACAGGAACAAACAGTGAATCTTGTGATTTGTTTGCAGAGGTTTTCAAAAGTTGGTGCTGTCTGTGCAAGTTTCCAAAAGTTGTTATGGTACCTGTGTTGGCTCTGTGCCCCTTGATTCTGGAGATCTAGGTAAGTGTTTAATAACCTGAAAATATAGGAATATAAAGGCGCATCTCAATGATTTTTAAGTCTTGTCCATAATATGCAACAGGGCTTTTTCAAACCCTCAGAATCCAGGACTATTATGCCAGCATGCTTCAACCCTAATTTGGCCCTACAGTCAGGAATTTCACTACAGTCTCTCCACAGACCCTTGAATCCAGAGTAAGATTTTTTTTTTCAGGCTAATTTAGCTTATTTTGTCAAGTCCTATGAGAAACTTAAAGTTTTTCCAGCAACTATTGAAAGGCCATGTTCACATGGGCTAGAGCAGATCACAGAATCATAGAATATCCTGAGCTGGAAGGGACACACAGGATCATTGAAGTCCAGCTCCTGGCCCTGCAGAGGACAGCCCCAAGGATCACACCATGTGCCTGAGAGCATTGTCCAAATGCTTCTTGAACTCCCTCAGGCTTGGTGCTGCAACCACTTTCCTGGATAAAAACTTAGATAGGAACTTGTTTCTTGTTTCCGACCTCTTAGTATCAAATTCCTCCACAGCAAATGAGAGCAATTGTTAGGGGAACCAAAGAGTTAAAATTGTCTTGTTTCCATGGCCAGCTCTAAAGATGATACCCAGATTACTCAGATCAGAGAAGATAAGCATTTTGAGAGGATTAAAGGACAAAATCCAGCAAATGAGAGAGAATTGGGTTAGAAGAAAGTAGATGGTGTTAAGTGCCAGTATTTCACACATCTAACATTACTAACAGAAGTGCTGTAGACAGTGATGCAACCTCCAGCCTTGTTAAAAAACAACAGACCTTTCAAGGCTAAAGGCCCTCATGTAAAAGTTAGGCAATACAAACTGATGTTTTCCACACAGAGGTCTCTTCACCACTGTGCTGGGTGGCTGGGGGTTGCACTGTGCATTGCACTTTGATTTCAAGTAAACCTCGAAGCCAGCCAGCACCTCAGAAATTCAGGGCCAGGGTGGAAAAGGGAAGCTTTTGCCCTGAAGTAGCACCAAACAACTTTGTGCTTTCCCTTTTACTAAATGCAATGAAGCAGCTTCTGGTCTGAAAGCAGACTTTTAGCTCTTGACTATTTTTTTTTTGCGGAGGGGGGGTCTGGCAAGGCTAAGAGAGGATACTCAATTGGGAAAATTTCGAAATTGGCTCATCTCTACGTGCAGAATTGACAGGATTGAGCAATTCTGCAGTCACATGTGTGTGTGCTCAGTAAAAGGCTTGTAATCTCCAGGGTATAGGGAAATTCTAGCAGAAGTTAATGAGATTAAATAGCCTCACCATGACCATCTTTCTTGAATAAATTATATCTTTATATTTCTGCACTGTTACCACAGGATGAAAAAACAGGGGCTAGGTTTATAGCACTGCACTTGGATTTTTTGATTGAGTATAAGATTCTACGAACTCTCTTCACTGCTGCTTAAATGCTGCAGGGGCACATTGGCGGTAAAAAACAGCCCATCAGGGTGGCTGGCACAGGAGCCATTTCCACTCTGCAAAGCCAAAACATTAAAGAAATGAGAGAAAGTTCAGGCCAAGCTTGGTGTCCCTGCCAACAATATGCATTGTTGGTGGAAAAATAGGTGCTGCACCCTGTCCTTATCAGCTCTACAGCAAGGAGCAGCAGCAGACTTGCCCAAGCTCCCTGCAGATGTGGCACACTCCTGTCTTGCCAGCATCTGTCTAACCTCCCAGGGAAAGCTGCGTGCTATGGTGATGGCCAAATATGCAAATCCCATGGTTAGGGACATGATGGAACGCATCTAATGGCTCACCGGCCCAAAAAAAGAGGAGTTGCTCTCTCCATTCCACCTTTTCTTGCATGTTTTCTGTTCGTGCTCCCATGACAAGCCTTTGCCCGTGACTTTCCCAGTCATCCTGCCAATGGTTTGTTTTAGTGGGAGTTTGCTGCTGGGGCAGAAAGGAGGCAAAGACCAGGCAGGCGACCACCAGCCAGGGCAGCCTCGTCACCGGCCACCGTTCCTGCCCGGGGAGCAGCAGTGATAGCACCAGAGCACAGAGCAGAGGACACCCCAGCCATCATTAAACTCACTGCTGGGAACAGGGGTCCCAACTGGGGGGACAAGAGCACACGCCGAGCCCTGGCAAGGGCAGGGGTGCCCACAGTGTGCCAGCATCACCCAGAGCAAGCACCTCTTCCCTTGCCGCAGCACCCCAGGGGAGCAGGGAACTGGGTCCCGGGGGTTATTTTAGCAGATGCCAGATCAGGAGAAGGTTTAGGGGTACTGATTGCATCCCAAAGCGCCCCAAACCCGCCACCCTGGACCCCCACGTGTGCCGCTCTGTGCAGCTGAGGGCAGAGCACCCCGGGACACCCGTCTCACCTAAGACCTGCTGCTCTGCGCCGGGAGAGTTCACGCCAGGATGGTGACACCAGGAGGGTGACACCAAGACGCTGACACCAGCAGGGTGACAAGGGAGGGTGACGGCAGCAGTTTTTACGTGCAGAGACAGGGAGGCAAGGGCAGTAATGTTTGCCAATGCTGTGGCTGCAGGGAGGGAGGAGCGAGTGCAGGGAGAACCCAGCAGCCACTGACCTGCAGGCAGGGCCACAGAGGACATCTCCAGCCCCACAAGTCCTGCTCTCCGCCACAGGTACCAGGCCACATCCCACTGTGTGAGGGTGGGGAGGAACCCAACACCTTCGCCACATGCAGTTTTTTCAAAACCCTCTGCGATCCCATGAGCTGCTGCTGGCAATTCCCCCACTAGAGTGTCTGAGGGGTGATACCTGCTTGTCCCCAACCCAAGAGGACAGCAGCCCCAGGGGGACAGCTGGGTCAGGATCAGCACAGGCTCAAGGCAGTGAGCACCCCACGGCAAGGTCAGAGAGCACATTTTATTTCTCTCCAGCAGTCCCAGGGGAGAGGAAGGAACAGCAGCAGTGCCATCACAGCCCAGGGCAGATTTGGGGGGTGTCCAGCGGTGTCTCCTCAGATCTGAGTGCGGAAGCACAGGTCGGTGCCTGACATCTTCTGCGCGTAGTCCTGGTCAAAGCGCTCGTTCTGGGCCACGGTGAAGTGGTTCTTCCAGTCCCCGGTGGTGCCTGTGGCGGGGCGAGACGGGGCTCAGCAGGGGCCGGGGGGCACAGGGCGCCAGAGGCCCCCGGAGCCACTCACCTTTGCGCATGAAGGGGGACACGCCGTGGTCCATGAGGTCGGAGGGAATCTTGCTGTAGTTGGTGGCAGGGTTGTCCCGCATGGCCTCGAAGGACGTGTGTCGGGTGATGGTGTCCAGCACCGCCTCCGACAACTCGTGCCCCAGGAACTGGGCCACCTTGGCAATCTCCCGGCGGAGGTTCTGTGTGACACAGGCCAACACTCACCCCTCCTGCCACCCCCAGACCCCGCACCACCATCCACCCCGCCCCATCACCTCCTTCAAGTCCTCATAGAAGAGGTAGAGAATCGGATGATCCTTCCTGCGATCCCAGTAGCCCTTGACGTGGTTGTACCAGGAACCATATGCCACTGCATGAGGATAGCAGCCAGTGGGTGACAGTCCCCTGTAGGGTGCCCTGCATGCACCCAGGGGTGCCTGTCCCACCTCTGCCAGCCATGAACTCCTCCAGGTACTGGGCCCATGTCCCCGGGTGCGGCAGCAACTTGTTCATCAAGTTAAAGTGGTAGTAGGAGACAGCCACATCCTTGGCATTGCGCCCCATATAGATCATCTGCAGATGAGCCATGGAGGTATGAGGGGCAACCCTAGGAACCCCAACAGGGAGGATGCTCCAGCTCCTAGAACTCCCATGACCACTTAGGATGCTGGAGGGAGCAGTGAGGAGTCATATCTCAGGGGAAGAGAGGAGCTGCAATTCACCCCAGGGCATCGACCAGCATTGGGGGTTACCTTGCAGCGGTTTTCCCAGAAGGATTTGGGCAGGATATGTGCCGGTAGGTGAGTCTTCACCACGCGGGGTGATGGCATGGTGTTCAGCAGGTCTGTTCCTGGGGGATCCCGGAGCACTTCCTCAGTGTGCCCCTTGGCAAAGACCCTTGGGACTCAGCCCCTGTAGTGTGCCCCTGCACCTCACTACCTGCTGCCGTTTTCCCAGGAGCAGAGAATTCCAGCATGGGCACTCTCCTGCTGATAATGTCCCGCTTGCACTTCTCAGGATCTCCACCTTGCAGCATCATGTCCACAATCTCACTGACCCAGGTGGTGCCTGGGGAAAGGAACCCATCATTAGGAGCAGGCAAGGCAGCATCTGGTGTCTTGGCACTAACAGTGCCTCAGACCTCTACCAGATGCCATGTGGGAAAAGGGAAATCCTAGAGAACTGTCCTGACAGCCCCTAAACGTACTGTATGCCTCCAGACAGTGGGCCTCAGCTGAACAACACACTTGCCCACTCAGTACCAGCACATCTGGTTGCCTTGGGGATGCTCACCAGATTTGGGGAAGGTGACCACCACGATGTCCTCGGGGCGGCTCTGGAAGGTGTCAATCCGTTCCCAGTTGAGGGCGAAGGCATGGACCATGGGGATGCCATGCACTGTGAGCCAGGGCTGACGCAGATAGGAGTCTGGATTGGCCATCCTGCTGGGAACAGGGACACGTGGCAGGGCTGGTTGATGAGGGGAGGCCCCCCTGCCTCCACCCTCTCAGGGCGGCCACCAGCCAGGGCAGCCCGGTCACTTGGCACTGCGCCTGCTCAGGGAGCGGCAGTGATAGCACCGGAGCACAGAGCAGAGGTCACTGTGGCCATCACTGCACTCTCTGCTGGGAACAGGGGTCCCAGCTGCAGGGACAGGAGCACACCCAGAGCTCCGGCAAGGGCAGGGGTGCCCACAGTGTGGCAGCATCACCCAGACCTAGGGAACTAGGCTAGAATAGCACCTCTGCCTTTGCCTCAGCACCCCAGGGGAGCAGAGAACTGGGTCCCGGGGGTTATTGCCAGAGACCACAGGTCAGAGGAAGGTTTAGGGGTGCTGACTGCACACAAACCCAAAATGCCTCAAGCCCACCACCCTGGACCCCTCAGCATGCAGCTCTGTGTGACTGAGCACGGGCAGAGCACCCACAGAGCACCCCGGGACACCCATCTCACCTAAGACCTGCTCCTCTGTGCCGGGAGAGTGACTCCGGGACGGTGACAGCAGAGGACAGGGAGACTCGGGCCTCACAGCGGTTATTACGGGAAGGAAAAGGAAAGAGGCAGGGCGCTGAGGCCAGTAATGTTTGCCAGCCCAGCAGCTGCAGGGAGGGAGGAGCGAGTGCAAGAAGAACCCAGCAGCCACTGACCTGCAGGCAGGGGCCACAGAGGACATCTCCAGCCCCGCAAGTCCTGCTCTCCCCTACAGGTACCAGGCCACTGTGTGAGGGCAGAGAGGACACCTCTCACTGCCCACACCCACCCAACATGTACCCCATACATAGATTTGCAAAAACCCTCTGCGATCCCATGAGCTGCTGCTGGCAATTCCCCCACCAGAGTGTCTGAGGGGTGACACCTGCTTGTCCCCAACCCAAGAGGACAGCAGCCCCAGGGGGACAGCTGGGTCAGGATCAGCACAGGCTCAAGGCAGTGAGCACCCCACGGCAAGGTCAGAGAGCACATTTTATTTCTCTCCAGCAGTCCCAGGGGAGAGGAAGGAACAGCAGCAGTGCCATCACAGCCCAGGGCAGATTTGGGGGTGTCCAGCGGTGTCTCCTCAGATCTGAGTGCGGAAGCACAGGTCGGTGCCTGACATCTTCTGCGCGTAGTCCTGGTCAAAGCGCTCGTTCTGGGCCACGGTGAAGTGGTTCTTCCAGTCCCCGGTGGTGCCTGTGGCGGGGCGAGACGGGGCTCAGCAGGGGCCGGGGGGCACAGGGCGCCAGAGGCCCCCGGAGCCACTCACCTTTGCGCATGAAGGGGGACACGCCGTGGTCCATGAGGTCGGAGGGAATCTTGCTGTAGTTGGTGGCAGGGTTGTCCCGCATGGCCTCGAAGGACGTGTGTCGGGTGATGGTGTCCAGCACCGCCTCCGACAACTCGTGCCCCAGGAACTGGGCCACCTTGGCAATCTCCCGGCGGAGGTTCTGTGTGACACAGGCCAACACTCACCCCTCCTGCCACCCCCAGACCCCGCACCACCATCCACCCCGCCCCATCACCTCCTTCAAGTCCTCATAGAAGAGGTAGAGAATCGGATGATCCTTCCTGCGATCCCAGTAGCCCTTGACGTGGTTGTACCAGGAACCATATGCCACTGCATGAGGATAGCAGCCAGTGGGTGACAGTCCCCTGTAGGGTGCCCTGCATGCACCCAGGGGTGCCTGTCCCACCTCTGCCAGCCATGAACTCCTCCAGGTACTGGGCCCATGTCCCAGGGTGCGGGTGGAACTTGTTCATCAAATCAAAGTGGTAGTAGGAGACAGCCACGTCCTTGGCATTGCGCCCCACATAGATCATCTGCAGAAAGCTTGGTGGCATGTGGGGACTTGCAAGGTCCCAATGGGGCAGGCAGCCCCCTTATGTCTGCTGGATCCCTCCAAGTATGTTCATTTCAGCCTGTTACCTTGCAGCGGTTTTCCCAGAAAGATTTGGGCAAGATGTCAGCTGGGATGTGGGTCTTGATGATGCGAGGGGATGGCATGGCCTTCAGCTGCTCTGTGCCTATAAGGATTTCCCCCAAAAGTGATCCCACTGCGACGCCCTCCCATACAAAACCAAACCTGTCCCCATCCAGCACGCTCTGCCACCCACCACCCTCTGCCACCCCACTACCTGCTGGCATCTTCCCAGGGGCAGCAAACTCCATCATGGGCACCCGGTTCACAATGTCATCCTGCTTGCATTTTTCTGGGTCCCCGCCTTTCAGGACCACGTCCACGATCTCACTGACCCAGGTGGTGCCTGGTGGAGAGACGTCAAGTGTCCAGCTGATGCTGTTCTCACTGGAGCCCCATCTCAGGCACCACAGGGTCACCATCTACCAGTGTTGCCTTTTTGGCATGCCCCCAGTCCCAGCCCAGGCATCTGCAGGTTGGTACCTTCCTTCCTGAACATGGCCCCTGTGTGGTGCCTGGAGAGGCTCACCAGATTTGGGGAAGGTGACCACCACGATGTCCTCGGGGCGGCTCTGGAAGGTGTCAATCCGTTCCCAGTTGAGGGCGAAGGCATGGACCATGGGGATGCCATGCACAGTGCTCCAGGGCTGCCGCAGGTAAGTGTCCACATTGGCCATCCTGCTGGGAACAGGGATGTGTGGCAGGGCTGGCTGGCAGCAAGGAGCACCACAGGGCCAGCTCCTTCCTTGGGGGTCCAAAAATTCCTGCTGAACCCAGCCATCCTGGCCTTAGGAAGGAAACCATGCCCTGCTCACTGGCATCACTGGCTTGCTGGCACTTGTTTTCTGTGAGGACTTTGTGGCCCAGGTGGTGGTGCAGGGACAGTGGAAGGGCATGGCCAGCTCTGGGGGGCTCAGGTCAGACAGGCAGTGGGCAGCTGCCCATACCAAGCTGGCAGCACTTTTCCTGGGTGTAAAAGCTCCCAGGGGTGCTCCTGGCTGGAGTTGCAGGCTGCTTTCTCTTTGCTTTTTCCTCCCCATCTCTCCGTTGTATGACAGCACGGGGGAAAGCTTTGCTTTCAAGGGGCTTGAGTGAGGGTTTGACAGTGACAGGAACGAGGAGCAGGACTCACAGGACTCTGTCCCTAGGAAGCCTTTCCACCCTCCACCCAAGACAGAAACGCTGGACGTGCCACCTGCAAAACCCTCACCCTGAGATTTTTGGAGAGAGGCTTGGTGTCTCGCCCCACCTCCCGGGGGCTTGCGGGGACACAGAGCCTCCCCTACCCACACCCCAGGCCCCCCGCTTATGAGGCCAGGGCACCCCAAAACCGTGGCCAAAACCTCCCTGTTACTTGCCTCTTTTCCGGGTGCTCTGACAGGGAAGAGGCAAAGCTTTGTCCACCGCCTACGGGGCGGGATTTGCTAATTTAAATAATCACAGCTTCCCCCTCACCCGCAGAGGTAAACAAAGGGAGGAAATCCCAACCCATATCCGGGAGATTGAATATCACCCTGTCCTGGTCCAAGAGTCACCTGCCTGAACGTCCCCAGCTCCTCACACCGACGAGGGGCTTGCGAGCAGGATGTGAGGTTCAGGCTTTGGTTGTATCCCTACTCCATTCAAATACGGGTCCAAAGTTTGCAGGATTGCAAAGCACAAGTGCTCCTGGGAAAAGTGTTTAAAGGTGCCAATGGTGGTGAAATGTTCTTCCTTACCTTAGCAGGGAGGGAGTGGGAAGGGCAGGAGAGGCGGCAGCTGGGCAGGGGCAGGAGAGGTGGCAGCTGGGCAGGGCCAGCAGCTCTGCTGTTGGCAGCCTTGAGGAAAACGTCTCTGATTTATCTCCAGGGCCAAGTGCCCAATGAGATGAGGTATGCCATGGCTCAGGTGTTTTGCTGATCATATGCCAGCAAAATTGGCTGCATGTGCAAACAGGGCAGGCGAAGCCAGGAGCTGGGGAAGCACATCTTCCAGTGGAAGACATCTCCAGTAGCATTTAAATGAGTTTGTGAAAAGGATTTATTTCTGTGAGGCGGGTCCCTGCTCTTTAGCAGTTGGATCTGGGCTGCATCTCTTTGGGGATAGAACAACCCCATGAG
>VXBQ01002394.1:28215-93626 GCA_013400175.1 Phainopepla nitens
GGTCAACCCCCGCCCGTGACCCCTCCTGCCACCTGGTTTCTTCTCCCCGGCTCTTTTCCAGAGCCACTGCCGGCAGGACGAACCCTTCGGCCCCGCGCTGACCCTGCTGTAACCCGGCAGAATAGAACAGCTCGAACTGGCCACGCCCGGAGCCCCTCGTGCCCGAGCGACCCGCGCCGGGTGTGGATCCTCCTGGAAGACGCCGGGATGCGTGCACCGAGGACGATGCTGCTGCTGCTGCCTGCTCTCGGCAGGGCCCTGCCAGGGCCCACTCGGCTCAGCCCGCACAGAGATGCTGCGAGGAGCTGGCGGCTGCAGTTCCTTTGTGACTCCAGTTAGTTTGCGTCTCCTGCTCGGGGAAGGCTCTCTCTTGCAGCTTCAGGTGACTTGTTTCTGTCCCCAGTTTGTCTCCGGTTCAGCTCATAGAGTTTGTTCGTGCCTCCAGCATGTTTTAGACTCCAATTTGAATTCACCTTCCCCAGCTCCATTTTGGCTCCAGCGTACTTGCAGCTCCAGTTTGTTGCCATGTTCGGTTGGTCTGTGGCTCCAGTTCATTTCTGCTCTGGCTCATTACTGCTTCTGCTTGTTCAAATGATCCTGGCTTTTGAGAAGGCCACACATCAATCACTATCATAATTTAAATATGAACGGACATAATCGTATGTTGTCTAAAGATGGACTAAGTTTCTTGGACCAATGCAAGTGGACCTTCCACCTCCAGTTAGATTCCCCACAGGTGACCCCATACTGGTGCCCACTGTCAGGAAAATCTCCACCAATGCCAGAAGTTTTATGTCCATAAAGGAGACAGAGGAGTACTGCAACTTTATTCGAATAAAGGGAGAGAGTCCGCCGGGGCATAAGCCCGCGGGGTTTTCTCTCTCGGAGCTTCGAAAGGTGCAGCCTCCTTTTATCCTAAACTCCCAGCCTTAAGTTGCCCTCTTCCTTTCCTCATTGGCTGAGGTAACAGAAAGGTACAGCCTTCCCAAACCATCTACTACATGTTCTGCCCTCGTACCTACTATTTTACCCCAAAGCTCAGAAACTCCGGCTTGTGCAGACCCACTTGTTTGTTTCAGGAGCCAAGCAATAAACCTGCTGCCCAAAGTTAGTACAGACGTTAAGACCCATGTTAACACCAATACTGTCACCCCTCAAATTGTTTGTAAAGACAATAGCTTTCCTCTCACCACCTTGATGAATAATGGGGAGTGAAGTTCCAAACAAGGTAAAGAACAAAGTGGTTGAGCAATGGAAGCAATAATCACAGGAATGTGGAAGACAGGAAATTGATGGCCTAAGTTCTCGAAGGGGGACAACACAGAAAGATAACACCCTTCTAATCTAGGTTGTGTAGTGATGAACTAAAAAAATCTCCAGTTTTGACCAGTTCTGTAGTGAGAACTTGCCCTAGTGATGAACTTTTGCTCCTTATAATAGTAAAAAACCACACCCCAGCTCAGGCACCTCCTCCTACAAAAAACCACCACTCAATGAGCATGGACTATGATTTCTTGGGGCACAGTGCCTTTAATTTGAAGTAGAGAAAGGACGAGGCAATAACAACTTAAGCCAAGTAGTGACTTAAGATTTAATAGCCCAAGATTGTCCCTCGGGGTGCTGGCTCTGGGATTTACCACCCAGCACCTCTTTCTGCACAAGAACAGTAAATAAAATTACTTGTAGTGGTTAGAGATATCTCATTTTTTACAGTGACTGAGTTTTATTGAGTATCTGATCCTGTGTGTTAACCTATAGAAGCTCTCGCCCTTTTCACCTCACTGTTAATTCCCTCAGTAATTTTGATATAAGGAAGATGATCCAAGAAATGTTTGCATATTCTTCTAGCAGACATCTTCTTTGCACATCCTTCAACATAGAGCCCTGCGGCCTCAGGCTGTGTTCAGTGGCTGCTGCTGTATCAAATTATTTTTCCTTCTTGCCATTGCCATCCATTCATACCTGCTACAAGATAACTGCTGCCCCTCCAGCAATATCAGGGACCTATAGGGCAAGGCAGTTCAGCTATAGGTAATTTCAAGGTAGTAAATGTTGTGGTGACTTCATTGGTTTTGTTCTTTCAAGCATTATGTGCCAGCCTTATGCAGAATCCAGTACATAAAGGGGCTACAAGACAGCTGAAGAGGGCCTTTGGACAAGGGCATGGAGTGATAGGGCAAGGGTGAATGGCTTCAAATGGACAGAAGACAGGCATAGATTATGTATCAGGATGAAATTGTTCCCTGTAAAGGTGTTGAGGCACTGGAACATCCCTGGAAGTCTTCAAGACTTAGCCAGGTGGTGCTTTGAGCAACCTGGTGTAGTGGCCCTGTCCATGGCAGGGGGGTTGGAACTAGATGATCTTTGAGGCACCTTCCAAACCAAGCCATTCTATGATTCTAAGATACAAACAGGTCCAGTTCTGTCTTTTGGGAGCTGTGCTTGTGCAGTTGTGTTTTCCTTATGTTATGCCCAAACTAGATGTTTTCCTTCCGTCTGAAATAATAAAAAAACCCAGTAGCCTGAAGTAAAATTAAACAGAAAGAGAGGAATTAATCACTCCTGTATTTAGAACAGGATGAGGATTTTAAAAGCTCCAAACAAACAAGAAAAAACAAACAAATGAACAGCCAAACCCCACAGCACAGAAGGATATTTTGGTACTAACCTTGCTGGTGCAGCTGCTAACATAAACGTTTCCTGAACACAAGTGCTTGTTATGAACCAATGTGTAACAGTTAACCCATGAAGGCTTGTGTATTCAGAGCAAAGCTGGGGAGGTGATTACTTTTGGCTGTACTGATTTCATCTGGGTTTTGCAATTCTGCTTTGCTTCACTTCTGAAAAAAATCAGAAATGCCCTCATGAAGTCTGGCAGAGAGCTGATGGCATTGGAGTGGCGTGAACTGGAGAAATCCAGAATAACCTGAGCCTCCTAGCGCTGCAAGGCTTAGTTTGCCAAGGAAAGTCAGTTGCATTCTCACAGTCCAGCCTCTTGATCAGGGAAAAGAATTCCCAATGGTGTCTCTGAAGCCACTTCTCACTAAACAAATAATCAGCTCCAAGGAGAAGCTCTTGACTCAAAATGATATAGTTCCACCATTTACTGAACAAAATAGTCTCTCTGCCTTTTACAGGGAAAACTACTTTATGACTATAAAAATCCTCTTAGGTGATCAGCCTGTACCCTGAAGCAGCCTTTCTTGCATTCTCTTCCTTCCTCACCGTTGGGTTTCTTGGGTTATTTTTAGTTTACAGTTACTGTCACATTTACAGTGGAGATGTGTGCAGCAGGTTGAATAAGCTGCCTCCCTGAAAACAATCACATTTACACCATCCTGTTTGATTTCTTGGTGAAAATCATACCTATGATTTTCTGTGTCTGTCTATTGTTATCTTGGAGAAACTTTCCCTCTGCTGGCAGCACTGATGGTGAGGACCAGGACTAGTATGGCCAGGTGGGAGTGCCTTGTGAGCCTGTTGTGTCCAAAGTGTCACCTGCTGCACACATGAGCAGGAGCTCGTGCCAGTTCTTCTCAAAGCTACAGCACTTTCATGTGTATTCATAAACTTGTTTCCCCTGTTCATGGTAGATGATTTACAGGAGCACAGAGCAGAGGCTGCTCTCCAGTAGGAGATTTAAATGCTGTGTGACCTTGCATTTTGAAGGATCATTTAGCCTTGAATTGTGTTTATCCTTATGGCTTTTAGCCTGAGTATCTTATATATGAGTGGCAGAGCCCCAAAGCCCTGGTTTGGCTTCCCACATCCCCCCACTTAGCTTTTGCTATTTTTGGCAACTCCCATCTCTATTTCTCCACAAAACCAGCTCCCACCTACCACTCCCATGAAAAAAATGCAAACAGTAGAAAGTTTAACAAGATCTCTACCAAAGTTTTCCTGCAAATTACCTGCTTAGAGGTCCCTGTGCCATTACTGCAGTCTTTGGCTTCCCTAAGTTGGAGCTGTAAATATAGTACTTACAGCTGGAACAGCATCTGCGAAACCACTTCCAGCCAGGTGTGGTTGATTCGGACTTTGGGAACAGTATATGACTGATTACAAGGATTTCCAGCTTCTAGATTTTTAATGAAGTGACTGCTAAAACAGGAATATCTCAAACCCCTCAAGATGCTTATGTCATTTCCCAGTATTAAAATAGCTGGTGCTTTAAAGGTACCTTTGGGATACAGCAGTATAAATCTCCTCTTACAAAGGAGATCCTACTCTGCTAAACTGCATCAGTACTGTGAAACTTGTTTGCTGAGCACCCTTCTATCTTGCCAACACACTGTGTCCCCAGGTATGGAAAGAGGGACCAGTTTGTCACCGTGGCATATGGCAGAGCACACAATGTCCTCCTAAGTAAATGCCATAGCAAAGCCATTCCCACTCCTGAGAAGCCAGAGCAGCATGGGCATGCTGCTGCATGCATTCTGCTGATGAATTGTCATGTGTCATGTCCCAGGAAGCTCTTCCCTCTCTACAGCTGCCACCTTCATGGCTCAAGGACAGCCAAAGACCCTTTGGCTGCTAAGCTGAAAAAACTCTGCCACTAGGGGGGTACTCAGAAAGCATTGCTCAAGTCAGATCACCTCCCCTAAAAACCTTTTTTAAAATCAAGAAAGTAATTTCTTTAAACAAAATCCATACCATAATCCATTTGGAACAGCAGCTTCATGTTTCCTTCTAAAATGAAGTTAACATTTTTAATAGGGAAAGTATTACACAATCAGAGAGACAAAACAGAAATGAGAAGACTTGACACTCCTGGTCACTGCACCCTCCCCAGGACTCTTGCTCCTGCTCCTGGCCTCTGTTACAGACAATGCATTTCTGGGACTGTGATTTGCTCTGTGGTTGCCTTGAGGTCCTTGAGGAGCAATTTGTCTACCTGCCTACAGTTCCTCCCACTGCTCCAAGCTCCTTTCAAGCTCCTCCTGCTGAAACTGCATGGGCACTTCACTGCAGTGGGGCTCCAGCCAGCTGTGTCTGGCAATTTTAAGGCAAGCCATATTCAGAAGCAGGCAGATGCTGGGGACAGACTGCTTGCTCCCAGCATGGGTGCAGGATGGGGGAAGGTGGACCAATGCAGCAGATACTGTTCTGACAGCCTGACTTTATGAAGGCTGCTGTTGTACTATCCCATTTCATCTAAATAATTGTGTGCTCTGTGTGTGCTCCTTGGAAAGCTTCAGTATTGCACTTGCTGGCTTCTCTACTACCTCCTTCTTTGTTATTTTATTTGTCAGAATAACAAGGATTATGCCAAGCAGTCATACTGTGAAGCTGAAGGTGCTCCCAGCACTTTTCTCCAACATTTGGGTTCCTACAATTCCAGTCTCTCTCCTGTAAGATGGCTAATTGATTTGACCCCATTAAATTTATTTAATATGTAGTTCCACTTCACCCTGTCACAGGTCCTTCTGCCATGTCTGTGCCCCTTGTATTTCCACATTACTGCCTCCATAACCCTCTGCCTCCTACCTACTATGCTATGTTTTAGCATGCTTGTTCCTTAGACTCCCAGGATTTATGCAGAAGGACATGAACAATCCCACTGCCTTAATTTAGTCCAATGGCAGCATTTCCCAAGAGTTAGTCCAGAAAGTCCCTGGCACCTCTGGCCAGTTAGCCACCCTGCTCTGGTGTTACACTTAATACATGGCCTCCCTGTGTCACCAAAAGCACTGCCAACCAATCTCCTGATCTCCATGAGCTTTTCCAGATAAGATCTCCACGAGTTTATCCAGATAAGATAAGGAAAATAGTTGTTTTCAGGGTCTTTTGTCCACATTTCTACTTTCTCATTTGCTACCTTCCCAAGCGACAGGAGAACTTCCAATTTTTCAGTGAAATCTCTGTTGTAAATGTAAATCCCTGAGCACGAAGCGAGGCTGTGCGGGTGTTAGTACCTCGCCAGCATGCACTGGACATGAGCCAGTGTCCTGGGCAGGAACAGGGATGCCCTTTCTCCCCATCAGCTTCATCCTGTCAGACAGGGATGTCCCATACCAGGCTTACCACGTGGGCAGGTGCATCAGCAAGATGTGTCAGAGCAGGAGCTGTCTCGGACACTGGCTATCCAAATCACCTTTCTTCAAACCAGCTGCACTCCTTGTGCTCCCTTGACTTGCTGGGAGGCTTACTTTGATGGATGGGAGCACCCTGAAATTCCCACTCCACCTCGAAAGCAGAGTTGAAAGTCCTCCCTGTCTTTCTTTGGTAAAATGAGGCAGGCTGGGCTTTTGATCATCAAAGTTTTCCTGTTTGGAAGGAGGAGGAGCCATCTAGTCATGGTTCATTGATTCCCTGCCCAGCAAGAATGTTTGCTTGAGCACAGCCAAGCCGCACCTCTGATGACTAACAGGCAGTTCTCTCTCTTTGATATACTATCAACTGGGTTTATCAGAGTATCAACACAACCTCCCCACTCCAGGCCTCGCCCCTTCTGGCCAGCTCTCCCTGCAGAGCGGGCAGGGGCTGCATGAGAGCTGAGCTCACCTCTTATTCCAAGGAATCTTAACAGCAGGTTTTAAGCTACTTATTTACTTTTTTTGGTCTGTGCAGNGAAGTATAATTGCTCTGGCACGCCTGCATTCCTACTTCAGTCTCAGACAGGCAGGCACTCTTTCTTGTCGGAGCCAGGAAGAGGACCTGATCCCTGAAGATCATCGCCACAAACGTGTGTAAGTGAAACCTGCAGCCATGCTGAAACAGATATTATCAGATATGTACATCGATCCGGAGCTGCTGGCAGAACTCAGCGAGGAGCAGAAGCAGATCCTCTTCTTCAAGATGAGGCAGGAACAGATCAGACGGTGGGAGGAAAGAGAAGCTGCTGCAGAAAAGATTCCAGCAAAGAAGCCACTGCCAACAAAAGGTAAGTCTCTGCCTCCTGGCTGCTTCACCCTCTGGCATATATCTAGCCTAGTCAACTGCTTCCTAGAAATAGGAAGTAATGTATCCTTAGAGCAATTTCTTCTTCAAGGGACATGGCATAGGCTTATTTCCAAACATGACTAAATCCACCTGCTATGGGGTAGTTTTGGCCAGGCGCGCAATGGTTTTTACTCCCTGGCCCAAACATTCTGTCCTTGACCAAATTGCTCAACTCCCCTAGCTGGGAAGACAGGGCTTATTTGCCCCCAGGAGATGCATCTCATTAAGTTTCCCACTAAATGGTGCTTCTGAATATGTCTTTAACATAACCATGGATTTGAATATCTGTCCTGAGGCACCAGATCTGTTGGGCAGTTCCCACTGAGATTTTAGATCTGAAGTTCCCTTGCCAGGATTACACAGCATGCCAGCAGCTCTTCTCCCAGGTCTCCCCTATGTGCTCTATTTGCAGGTAGCTCACCCTCATACAGTTTAGGGAGCACAGTGATCAGTAATTTAAGTAAGAAAAGAAACAGTGGTGATTCTTCTCCTTTGCTTCTAGACTCAAAAATGCCTCCTTCACTGACCTGGCTCAAGGTGTATGAAAAAAATTGGCAAGCGTGGGCTGCATCCCAGTCGAGCTTTCTTCATGTATAGTTGCTTTCGGGGGAGCTCTGTCACCAGTAGCTGGTAGGGCACAGCAGGTGCAACACAGGCCCTGCAAAGAGCTACCCTGCAAACAGCATTTGCCAAAGAGCTGCTTCTTTTCCAGCCAACAGGAAGTCAGTGACATGGAAACTCGGCGCTGACAATGAAGTGTGGGTCTGGGTGATGGGCGAGCATCCTTCAGATAAATCCTATGCAGCCATCTGTGAAGAGATCCAGGCACAGAGAGCAAAGCGCTTAGTGGGAGAGCACGGCCCGGAGGGCAGGTAAGCACCCGTCAGCTGAAGGACTCGGTGATGTATGGAAGAGAAGGCTTTTGTCTAGGGACACATGAGCTGGAGTCTTCTCTGTAGGTTAGCACTCTCACGCTAGCCCTGCTGGCAAAAGGCACAGGCAAAGGCTGGCTTTCTGAGAGGACACACAATGCTGGCAGAGACCAGCTGCAGCGTGATACTTGCCCTGGCTCACTGAGCCTCCTGTGACATGGCTCCTACGTGGAACCCTCTGCAGACCACAGGAAATGCTGGTGCTGTTACTGCAGCAGGTGACGGGCTGGGATCACTCTGATTCACTGGCAGGTGCCCAGGTACAGCAGGACAAGAGTCACTCACCACGAGTCGTTAATTTAATTACCTACCTGGTCTGGAGATATAACTGCCTATGCACATGTGGCTTCATTGCTTCATTCTGCTCACGGGCAGCCTCCTCACGAGATACTCAGACATCAGAAAGTGACTCCCTCCTAAGTCCTCTCTCTCTTGCATTTCAGAGAGACTGACTCTTCTGCAACATGGTCTCTACACCCACAGCCAGGACTTCTGGCTGAGACAGATCTTCATGGGAATAAAAAAACCACTGCAGAGAAAATGGAGGAACATGGGAGAAGAATGACTGATATTGATAAAACAGGAAAAAGCCAGGAGCTCACAAAGGTAGTTTTCCATTTCCCCGAAACTACAAGAAACATGTTTTTTGAGATCTAGGAAGTGCAGCAAATCCTGGTTGCTGTAAATACAAATCTGAAGGAAAAAGCCATCTATCTGTTAAAGCGGTTCTTCTATAAAAGAGAAGAAACCATGTTGTTGCATCCTTCCTTAAGACTCAGGAGGTCCATGTGGTATTGTCAGTTGGGATAGATCAGCTCTGCACCAATAGATAAATTACTCTGAATTCCTTTGCTCTCATTCTCTGTGGGTAAAACAAGGGGTGCAGTACTTTCCCTTCTGCACTGTGGCTGGTTTGGACGGCTTTTGGGGTAAGACCAGGGAGGCTATCCTAGGATCTTGAAATAGAAGGTCACAGCCCTCAGACAAATAATTTACCTTTGTAAAAGACCAAATGAAGATAATTTTACCAGCATCATCTGACATGCATATTTTAGGTGGTTCTTGGGGTTTTTTGTCTTCTAATACAGAAAACAGCTTATGATCTTGATAGCGCAGGACAGCTCCAAGTGCAGTAATACAGTGTCTGCTTTCCTGTGGTGTTTCATTACAGAAACGTTTTTTCCAGCAATAAGTACATTTCTGCTTTTTAACTGGCTACAAAAAGCCATTTGCAGAGAAAGGAAAAAAAAAGAAGAGTTAAATTAACTACCTGTGCAACCACGATTGAACAAAAGGAACAGGGCACTTTGCCAATCTAATGGGAGAAGTCCAATCTCATTCTGCAGTTCTCATTCAGCCTTGAATGAACTTGTATGAGTGTATTTTCTTTTATCGTAGAGCCACTCCATACTTCAGTATAAAAAGTATGATAACAGAAGGCTGGGTTTTGGCAAAATGCTCTCCTACTGCTACCAAAATAGTGAATGGAATTTGGAGTGACTGTCTCCTTTATCAAAAGCCTCTGAGTCACATGGGGTTTTTCTCTGCACTGTTTGCTGAAGTTGAGCAACTATGTGGGAGATTCTTGTTTTTCGAAGGAAGTTATTAGTCAAAGCTGACAAAAAAAAAAACCCCAAACAAACAAAACCCACCACAAAGCAAACAAGCTACCACCAAAAATCTAACCCCCTTTCAAAGTCTTGCACATGGAAATAGATGGGGGTTGTATATTTTCCTTTCTTTTCTGTCATTATATTACTAGTAAATTTTCCTAGGTTTCTGGGGTTTTTGCTGTTAGGGCTCCAGACAGGACCAAAGTCCCTTATTGTATTTTCTAGGTCTGGAGAGAGGCTTTTTCCCACCTCCTATATTAAAATGTTTTCTCTGAGATCTAGTTCCTGTTTAACCTGAGAGATCCAGGTATCATGCTGCAGGGAATAGGGCTGATTTTCAAAAAAATACTGCTTCACACACATTTGAAGTTCCTAGTTTCCTGTTGAGGAGAGGGAAATTGTAAAGCCATGTTCATTTTAAATATTAGCCAAGTAGGTGATGGAGCTAAAAGGAAGTGTGACCTTGGTGAGCAGAATAGTACAGTTAACGCATCACTCGTTGTCCATGGGAGGCAGTTGGGGTCTGATGGGGAGGTGGGTGGGTGTTTACTGAAAGCCAAACTTAACAGTTTGTCTGCAGAGGCAGCTCTCAGCTAGGGACTGCTGGCAGGGCAGCTGGGCTGGTTTTCTGGGAAGAGAGAACACAAAATATCCAGCCAGTTGGATCAGTTTGTCAAGTAGGAGTTTGCAGCAATCTGGCCACAGCTGGAAACATGTACAGGCAGGTAAAGATGTAGACAGCAGGTTCTGCAAGGGACTGCTTTAGAGGAAGGGAAGAAAGGGACTGCTCCCTGGGAGCACTTGTGAGCATTGCTTAGCAAATCTAGGCATGCTTATGGCAATCCTGGCACCTCGAGTTCTCCTCCTCTGGCATGTTTGGCCAAATATGATGGAAAACCCCCCGTAATGTTTGTTGGAGCAGGCTGGCAAAATTTGTTTACAAATGTCACATAACTGCTTTTGCATTAAACACCTATGTCACAGAAAAAGGGGCAACTGTCCTAATGTCACATTTATTTCTCACCACTCTTTTGCTCTGCTCAGAGGGGAACCAGAAATGTTCACCAGATGCTGGCAGATTGCCATGTGAGGAAGCATAGTTTCCAACTGGTAAGTGGCAACCTATGATGCTCCTAACACATTGAATGAGATCAGTGCTTTATCCTAGAGTCCCAGTCAGCTTCAGAGCCTCATGTGAGCCAAGAATGTTCTCACCTTTTGGACCAGTTTTATCCAGTATTGCCATGCTCCTCACGTATCATGTGATGATTTGGAGATGATACAGAGCAGGCCAGGCTGGCAGATTGGGGAGTAGCACAGGGAGATGCTCCTGATGATTTTTGGTGGGCTATTTTCCCTTCCTGCCTCAGTTGCCGCCTGCAGTTAAGACAGAGGGTCTCTCTGTTGTTGAAATTGGAGGGATTCACCAAAGAATGCAGTTCCCAGTATTTCAAAGCTAGCTATAAAGCACGGCTGAGGCTTGCCTGAGATGAAGATGAACATATTGTTTCTTTCCTAGATGAAGGAAGCACAGAGGAAAAATTCAGAAGAGATCACAGTCCCCCAGGAGCCCATACCACAGAGCCACTCCAGCACAGATAGCCAGAGAACGCTGCAGAAATTGGATGAGAATGAGCCTGAATGGCATGAATTCTGTAAGATCTTAAAATCACCTTTTCCTATAAGGCTTGAGAAATCTTAGGGCTCTGTGGGGTCATCTCAACCCTTCTCGTCCCATACTAGAACTGAATACTAGGTCAGAGGGTGGAGAGTATTGCCAAGAAATGTAGCTCTGTGTTACCAGAAATATTTCTGAGTCCATGCAGCATTGAGACTAGAGCTGGGCAGGGGAATGGAAAGCTTTTCCAGCTGACATAATATTAAAACAAGCAATGAATAGGAACCCCATGAGTATAGCCGGTACAATTCATTTTAAACTAGAAGCTGGCCTTTTGTAGGACTTTGCAGTAACATTGCTCTTGAGGACAGGGATAATGGGTAACAGGGACTAATCAAAAAGGGCTTCCCTGTCATTCAGGAATGATCCCACCTAAGTAAAGCCCTGCTGCACTGTCTCATGTAATGAATCCCAATGATAAAAAGGAAAATGGCAAACACTACGAGACTTGCAGTAGCATCCATCAATGCTGCCAAATGCTTCCTGGAGGAGAACCTGATGCATTTTTCTTCCCAGTTCCTCCCCTGCTGCTCAGTAGGTGGCAATGCTGTACCACCAGTTGTTTCCACTTCAGTCTAGAGGTTTTATTTTTCTGACTGATTAAAAAAAACCACTGACTGGAGAGCTGGTTACTTGTACAGACTTCAGGGTGAGATGGACCTAGACAATCAAGGCAGTTTTACAGGAAAAAGATCCCAAACAAAAACACAGTCAAGTTCTCCGCTTTCCATAATAGATTCCACAAGGAATCTATTCCCACCCTTCAAAATTAATTAGCACTTTCAAATCCTTCAAATTATTGATTTGGAGTCATTTCAGCAGCTTCAATTCCATAAGCCCTGCCCTTCCCCCCCACCATCAGTTTACATGAAAGGCACTACAGAAATCCATGTCTGAGCCAGGAGTCAGCATCTGAAACAAAACCAAGAAGTCTCTAAGTACAAAGGGACGTGATACCAAGAAAAAACACACAGATTTTAAATCTTGTCCCAGAAAAGAAACCTGTTTTTTAATCTTTTAAAGAAATGAAAAATGTGCCACCTGGGAGACACGTGGCAAATGGTTTCACAACTGAGTGAATCTTTCAGCTTGTAAAATGAGTTATTCTTCCATTTCATCAAGCAGGAAGATTGCTCAAGGGTAGCAAGCTTTAAACTTGCTGCTTGTTCGCTCCTGTAGGACTCCTTTTTTGTTCCAGTGCGGAAATCCAAGGCAGCAGATGAGAAGAGACGCTCCCTTGCACGGCAAGCCAGAGATGACTACAGGAGGCTTTCCCTGCAGGGCATCCGCAGAGGGAAGCAGGCAGATATTTCCAAGGGTGCCACAGCAGGAGATTGGCGACCACCTCTCCCCCCCAAGCCTAAACTTCCACCTCCTGCAACAGCAAATGGGAGAGCGATTAGGTAGGGAAGCCCCTGTGCACTGTGGAAAGGAGAGGGGATGAGATTCTTTTGCTGTAGTGTGGGATGGTTGAGAAGGGAATGGTTAGCTCTCCCCCTTGTGTGGAAGAGACACCCAGCAGGGAAAAATACAGAGCTTAGGCTATATTCCAGCCTAGGTGTGGTGAGACCTTCAGGTGTTCATTCCTGGAGGGTAACAGGTTTAGTTAGTAGTGTGTCCTAAGCTGGGAGCACATAGAGCCCCTGTGATGCCAGATGTCCACTGAAAACCATGTTCCATACAGCTGAACTGATGTAAGCTGCCTGTTTAGGGCTGATCTTAAAATTCTAAGCAAAATGTAAGTCCTGCACAGGGACTCAAAACCTGTCGTTTGAATCTGATGCACAAACCAGAGGTCTTTTCTAATAGGAAAGAGGGAGTCCGGAGGACAATCTCCAATTCCACAGAAGAAAGCATCATCAAGTGGTTCAAAGAGGAGCAATTCCCTCTCCGAGCTGGCTATCTGAAAACCACAGACACAATAGCACCTTGGTTCCATGGTGAGTCCTGGGAATTATCACCCTAACCCAAGTGTTCAAGAAGTTTTTTGTGCTAGCACGGCTGCTAACACAGGCTGGGCTAGGGGGTTAAGCTCCTGTACTGGAATCAACATACAACAACTGCAATCCATTCTCTCTCATAACACAGCAACAGTCCTTTTGAGCTCTCCATGTTTGTCATTCATTGTTGGCCAAGTTGTGGAACAGTTAACAAAGAGCAGTTGGCCATGGTGTGTTACTAGCAATGGCAGCATTTTTCTTCTTGGGCTACCGGGCAAGAAAACAGTGAAAGGGATGGAAGTGCCGTGAACTGGTTTTAGAGCACATTTCTTGGGAGAATTGTTCTGTCCAGTCCTGCACAAATGCTTTTCTCCCTTCAGTTTTGTGTTTTGGTTTTGAACAGGTATCCTAACCTCTAAGAAAGCAGAAGAGCTTCTGAATAAAACAGTACCGGGGAGTTTTCTGATCCGGGTCAGTGAGAAAATCAAAGGCTACGTGCTCTCCTATCGGTCTGTGGAAGGATGTAAACATTTCCTCATTGATGCCTCCAGTGATTCCTACAGCTTCCTTGGAGTGGACCAGCTGCAACATGCAACGCTGGCTGACCTTGTAGACTATCACAAGGTGAACATCTAGCAATGCATTAATTAACTATTTAATTGCCTCAGGGCACTTCAAAATAAGAAAGAATTGATTCAGTTGTTTTGAAGTAGGTAACTAGACCCATTTTAACTGCTGCTGGGTATTCTGTGTGCTGCTCCAGAAGGATATGTCAGCCTGACTGGTACAGCCCAGGTGACCTAATACATCTCAGATATCTTAGATTTGACTCACTCGCCCTCAAGCACACAGAACACCTTGCATACAGGGCCCAAGTTACAAGCTGCTTAGTAGAAATGTTGATGAGAGGTAACAGCATACTCATGCAAACTCCTTTCTTTTGTATTCTCTCCATGGTTAAGGGGCACTGGCAAGTTGGGTAAACACAAAATCCTGCTTACTTTCAGCTTCAGCATGAAAGAGAGCAAGGTATCTTTATAATCTCAAAGCAGGCGAAGGGTGGTACTAAGCAAAGGTTAAAAAATAGAAGGGAAGGAGAAAGGTTGGCAGGTTCTTGCAACAATAACAATAGTGTTTACCAGCACTGACTGCAATTGCATGGGTTTCAAGGAGAGCCAGAGTTCATTTGTTTACTCTGAGATCTGCCCAGGGACAGGCCAATAATTTTTCTCATAGGTTAATTTAAAATCCCTGTTTCTTTTAAGTGCTTAGGTTCGTACAGACATGGCTAAGCAAAACTGGACATGAGAACAATAGCTGTGCTCATTTGCTTTATGGAACTCTACCTGGACTGCCTGAACTTTCTTCTTGCATTATTTTCACAGTTCAGGCTGGAAATATTAAAAGCAGGAATTATACAGCTATTTATACCAGAGCTAAAGGATTTAAAGCCTGGCTGTACATAGCTACATCAAATATAGAGCCAAGCTCACAGTCTGCAAGGAATCCTGCAGACTCCCTGCACTACAGCACATGTGGGCAGATGAACCCACTCTGCCAAAGTGCCCCACTGGGTTCTGCTTATCACCCAGCAGGTGACTGTGAAAGAAGGCCAGTCCCCACCATGCATCTGTTGCTAGGATGGAGAATGAGACTGAAAGCAGAGATTTTACTATCAAGTACAGTCAGGTACTGCTTAGAACAGGACTTGCCTAAGCAGAGGTGTGTGCTCTCTCCAGAATCCACCCTTGTCCCTCCCACAAACACAACCACAAGCACGTTCCACAATCCTTGGTCCTGCTGTACCTGCATGCTGCACAGTCCTGGGTCCAGCACTTTCTAGGCAGGGCTACTCCATGTCAGAGAAGCTGTAGTTTCCTCAGGAATGAGCACAGCTCTGTACTAGAATTGCCAGAGTTGTGTCACTGAGTTACGGCACAGAGCACGGACATTGCGTTATGAATACAGAGGGCAGAGGGTTCTTCCCTGAGTTCTCCAGGGAATTGAGCTGTATCTCACAGTAGTGGGAATACATCCACACCATAACAGAGGCAGGAAGTCTGCTGTCCACCTTGTGAAGTTGTGACAGGCAGGGTCTGTTTGAAAGCTGACGTTTGATCATATCCTATATTAACAGGACGAACCCATCACTTCCTTGGGGAAGGAGCTGTTGCTTTACCCATGTGGCCAAGAGGACCAAGAGCCAGATTACATCTCTCTCTTTGAGTAAACCTCCCCATCTCGCTGGGCAGCCCCAGACTTGTATTCACAAAGAACTTGGAACTGAACTTGGAACTAGAGCTGCTGATACTTACCTGAAACCATAAGTGCCTCTATTTTGTATCCTTCACAACGAAGCACTAGGAGGATAAGTACTGTTGTGAGCTACAGGATGCATCAGCCCAGCAAGCTGCAAAGCACCTGGATACGTCCCCACAAGACGGAGAGAATGAGTTGATGAAATAATCATCAGTTGGACAGGGAGATACTGCCATGGATTTTCAGTGGGTTTTTGTAGGTTTCTTGGGGAACTGGTGTATTCAAGCTGCCTTTTGTTCTTGAATGTAAGGTTGTGTGCCATCTGGGAAATAGATTAGTACCTACAGTTGAATAAGATTATACCTTCCTGAAGGCACAAAACAACTTGGAGAGGTGAATTGATCTTGATATGTCATTTGCATAATGTGAAGCTTAATTCTGTAAAATGCTGTGTCCTTGGAAGGAAGGATGTTCAGCCAAACATCCGAGCAAACCCTGAGTGCCTTTCAGGGCAGGTTCTCTCTGTGACAAGAGATTTCCATGAAGAGTGCATTTTTTAAACTCCTCTAGCCTCTGAATATAGATCCTCACTCTTTTAACCTATATTTAACACCCACACAGGCATTTCTGCATTGAGAGGGACTATCGTTTTTGAAAACTAAAAGAGACAGGGCAGAGGCATTTGTATGAATGACAACCACATGTACAGAGCCTAAAAGTGTAAGAAGAAACACCTATATCAGTATTAATACAGTTTACGGAAGAGTTTTTGCCAGTAAAGAATGCTATTTTCCAAAATTGAGCTATTTATTGCAAGTTGTGTCCTGATTACTGAGATGCATCTGGTGTAAACATCATAGAACTTGTTCTTTCAACATAATGTTCTCTTTTCTTATCTGTCACAATGCTCTTTAAATACATCATTCAGAAGACTGGGGGAGAGCCTGGACAGAATCACATAACAAATTAGTCTTCATCCAGGTTCCCTCATGTTGTTGCACATGACAAACTCTGCAGCTGAGGGTTGTGGTGTGAATCTGCAGACATCATTTTTTAGAGGAACAATTCTCAAATAGTGAACAAGAGTTGATCGTGTTTCAGTTGTTTACCTGTTCTTACCTGTTCCCTTTTTTCTGTTAGATAGGGCTACTCTACTTGGAGAAGCAGTCAAAACTTTCAGTCTTACATTCATCTGGATCTGTATTTGCAGAATACAGATTTAAAGAAATTGTGATCATCTGGTCTTAACATTTACAACTATGCTGACAGGCAGTTTCCATTCCAGGAAAGAGGGGATAACTGCACTCCAGTTACAGCAGGTGTCACTTGCTAGAAATAAAGCCTTAATGTTAACTGAGATTCTGAACATAAAGAACATAACTGAACATAACTCTGCCGCTGCAAATGACTTAATGAGCTTCTTGAGCAATATATCACATGTATCAAAGAGATAATTTCAATATAATCTGCATCAATCATGAGAAGGGGTGTTTTTGTCGGGGGGGGGAAACATCCCTCCTTCCCTCTTTATGAAGTTTTTTTAAAAAATATGGTCAAAATGAAAGGTCCTTCAGAAAAACATCTGTTTTCATGTGAAGAATGTACCATAGCTGATATCTCGCTGGAGACAATTTGTGAACTGTTTTGCAGACCTGTGGGCTGGTAAAGACAGAGGAAAAGTACGCTCTAAAAAGGCATTTTGAGACTCTGGTTGTTAACTTGCAAAGTAAGATGCAGGCTGATCTGGCAAGGACATAGCAGAACATTATCAATTTTAGCTCTAAGATCTTTAGTAAAACTCCTCAGGGTTTTACCTGCTGACAAGTGGACTAGAATATTCACTGCCTTTATATTAAACTACTTCTTTGCTAATATTGTCTCGGTATAGCCCAGGGAAAACCACTACCGTGTTCACATCATTCCCCGTGTTTGAGTTGTGCCTCAGTTTTTCAAAGACCCACTTTTCTGCTGTGAGGCAAGAAATATGGACATTTAGATTACTGCACTGACTGCAAAGGCAACTACCTTGCTAGAACAGATCCTCTCAAGACTGGCTCTTCTGTTACTCCTAATTCCAGTTACCCTAAAAGTCTGTGGAGCAAGGAAGTCTCGCAGCAGTTGTGAATCAAGGGTGATGACATGCCTTTGTGAGTTTCTCTGTACAATCTTTCCTTCTTCAAGGGATGCTGTGCAAGGATTACAAGAGGAGTCAACTGGAAAATTGCTTGCTAGAGAGATCATGAATCCTGGAGGAGCATGGCAATTTGTTTTGCTCGATGCCTTTTGCCAGAGCATGATGCAGTCATGAAATAGTAAAGCAAGGAGTCCCCAGATGGCCTCCCCACCTGCACAGGACTATCTCTAGCTCCTCCTCAACCAACATCCAATCAGTTGTCATTCTGAGAAGGATCACAAGCTGGTCTGGGGACAAGGAAGGTAGAGACCTTCGTAACAAAATCTATTGTTCTGTTGGCTGCTCTCTCTGGATTTCACCTTTTTCTAACTGGGCTGGAAGACCAGTTAGAGCTCCACTTGGCTGATGGAAATGTAAGTAATAGCAGCTTCGCTTTCTCATGCTGTTCTTCCGTCAGTGCAGTCTCCACCTCTACGAGAGCCCTGCCAGACCTCTGCTGTGATTAGATTGCCCTGCATATCACTGATGTGGCCAAAGACTGTGGGCTGGATGTCTCCAGCACCATTACCATCTCAGCTCTTGCCAAACTGGCTTCTGCAGCCAAGGAACGGCAACTGCATAGACAGGATTATTCCTAGCAAGAGGAACAGCATCTCTGTGGAAAAGGACATACATGAAAATCACAAAGGTGCTATTTAAAAATATTAGTTGTGAAACTCTGACAGGATCTGGATGATGTGCTTGCAAAGGCACCCCAAGGGCTGAATTTACAACTGCTCAGTGCTTGGAACTGGAGTCTAATAGAGGTTTGAAGGGACCTCTGGAGATCATCTGGTCTCATCCTGCTTTACAAGTGGGGCTCAGGGAAGACTGAATAAAACTGTCATGGAAATAGTTAAGGTGAGGCTTGAGGCAGGCTATAATTATGAAACCTTCATAGTATACAACACCCAGTTTCAAATTCAGGTTTAAGTGGGACTGTAGGAACAGCTTTTGCCTTGGAGCAGCTGCATTGCCAAACTTTCATATGCACTCAACAAGCCATACCTGTCTCGTCCGATTGCATAAGGTTTGTAAAGTTACTTCATCAATACAAAGCCCTTTATAAATAATTTATCACATGTTCTGGGAACAAAACAGTTTTTCAGAGGATTTACTTGAGTGGTTGCTGAAGTTTCTATGGTAAGTGATGTATTTTGGGATTGAGGCATTACAGTATACAAAGTTTCTTTTCTTTCTGTACTTTTGCAGTGTTTTTGACACTTGGTGATTTGCAAGACAAGTGCAATGCAGATCCTTTGCACCAACAAAAGACAAACACATATAAACCTCTCCAAGGAAAAGGTACTTACAGCAGCATGGTCTCTGTCTGCAGAACCTGCATACAGTGCTTTCAAAAGAGGTTCCTAGCACTCTTCCTACTGCACAGCCGCACAACAGAGTGGTTCATTCATTGTTCAGTGCTAGCTTTCTTCCCCCCAGCTTTTACAAGCCAGAAACCAAATTAGAATCTGGTTCAGATCGCCTTGAATTAATCTGAATCTATAAAACAAAGAGACTGCTCAGAGAAACAGCATTTAGGTAAGCAAATGGGATTTACAAGCCCATGCAATTTTTCTTGGGTAGTATATATTACAATCGTAAATAGCATTCAGCATTAAAAGAAAATGCTTTATAAGAGCAGTAGAGTTTCAACAGTTTTAGGCAATAGCAACAAAAACTATTAAGAATACTAATTTTTACAATTAGTACCTATAATTATCATAAGAGAATTTGCAGGGTTCAGTAGTCCATCATAAAAATTTATTTTGTTAATTACAAAAAGCTTTCTATACCCTGGGCAAGACTCTGTATTTGGTCTAGAAGAAATACTTTGGTATAAAGTCAGAAAATGTTCATCACTGTTGCTATCTGGCAACAGATAGGAGTTTAAAGCCTCCTGCTAAATCAGTAATCAGCAAGTTGATATGTATTTCCTTTTCTTCAGAGTGATAAGGCTTCTGCTGTCCAGTGCCCAGGTTGTGTAGAAAAATCACTTATCTGATCCCAGTTCCCATCCACAGGAACACAGATCTGCAGAGCATTTTCCAAGCATTGGAAGGCTGTACTATTTCCTATTAAAGCTAAAAGTATGGCAAAATAATTCCCGAGCCAAACAAATTTCATTTAAAAATAAATCTTGAAATGCATACAGCATTCTAAAGCAGAAATACACGATGTGATTCACATGATACAGATGTGGCTCATTGCTTTTGGTTCATTTTCCACAGAGGAGAACAAACAGTACCCTCCAGCGTTTTTCAACCATCACATTTGACCAGTAAGGTTTTCTCTTTCTTAAGTTTAGAAAGCACTTTCTGAGAAACCTCTTCCTCTGGATGAACTGGGAATGGCCTGTTGATGCACTGCTGCTGTTCCCCCACCGCAGCCCCTTAAAGGAAAAGTATTTTTGGTCACTGCAGCTTTACCACGGTTAACAATCAGATGTCCTTCTCAGAGCAGGAGTCTCTGTACTTATTCAAAAATAGCCCTTTTTACATATGTCAAGTTAGATGTAGAAAATAACTCCTAATTATTGGCCCACCAAAAGGTCAATCCTTTAAATAACTGTACACATCTTACAAACATTTCAAAGGAAAAGCACATCCGTTTGTTAGTGTAAATACCACACTGGTCACATAATACCACATAATGTTAATTGTCTCTGTGATGTGACCTTGAATCTCATATAGTGTTCAAGTCTTCCCCAGAAGCAAGTGCTGAACAGTCAGGATAATGGAGTACTTAAAAGCCCCATTAGAATAAAAACAAAAGTAGGGAGGACAGATGCTTTCCCTCTTCTTTTTCTGCCATCCTGTTGGAATTTCCATCCTCTTTCAGTCTCATCCCAACTTTTCTGGTGAAAAATCTCTCTTCCAAAACACCCCAAAGTCCAATTCAGATGCTTTTAACCTCCCTTTCTGGATTCATGTCTTCTTACTGCTCAATTTCTGTCTATGCAGGTGTGTCTCAATCTCTTGCTTGAAAACAAGCATCCCAAGCTGGCCATGAGAAGCCTCATTCATGGCCTTGGACTGCATGCACATTTTGTACTGCTCAGGAGTCAGCTCGTCCAGACACTGCTTTTCATGCCACAGATGGAAGAGACCCCTGACAGGCGTTCGGATCACCATGAGGTTGCTGTGAAGGTACTTGCGGTACAGATGCACATCTTCACCACCCCAGCCTTTAATTTCCAGGTCAAAGCCACCTGACACAAACAAAATTAAAAATAAAACTAGAAATCTGCTAGCAAACTCGATAGTATTAATTGCACTGCAGCTGTTTTCTGGCTTCTGTCAGCCCTTTAAAACACACACAATTTCTGTGAACATCTTCAAACCTTTCACTATCAGACAAAAGTTCTTTATTTGTAATTTTATTTGTAAGCAGTGCTTAGATTCTGGTAATTCTATGGCACCTAAAAAAAGCCTGAACATCTTACCACAGCAATGCTGCAAATTAGTGACACAGACATGTTGGCAAAGGAAGGGGAGGCTGATCATAATTTTCTATGTTTTAGCAAAAAGGCAGGTGTATTGATGTGTATTTTTCTTACCTATGTTGATAAAATCAGATCTGTACTGGCAAGTCATCCCAAAACCAAAGTCTCTCCAAAATCCAGTTTCTTTTTTAATAATCTGCATAGAGAGAAAAGAATGTTTACATAGAAGCAGAAATGCTTTCAGAGTGAGCTACCTGAAATGTAGTCAGAAATAGGAGTAACTGCCCTTTTTTCCTTCCCCATGTGAATACACAGCTGACCCTGAACCCATTTTTGTAGATACTTGTTGGATATATCTGCCTCCCCCCAAAAAACAGCTGTGTTCTTAGCTATCATGGATAATCCCCCTGATCCAGAACCGTCAGGTTTTGCTCCACTCCTGCTGTTGTAGACCAAGTAGAACAATATCACACCTCTGGAGTTTACTTCTTTGCAGGCAAAGCATCTTCTAAAATTGTTAATTTCTATGGGATTCATACCCGATGTAAGAAATATACTAGTAAACCAGGGAAGCCAGAGTCTGCTGTCAGAGCAGATGGTAGCATCTACATTGTGGACCACAAGAGCTCTGGAAGAAAACAGTGGTTCTGATCTGATCACACAACTGACAGCCTTTTGATTACATTGATTTTGAGTTACAAGAATAATTTTCCATTACAGAACTGCTATATCCACCTAAAATTGAACTCCAGAAATGCTGGGTGATAGATATATGTCCCATAAAAGCCTTTGTAGGAATGAATGGTCTGCCTTCCTGAGATGGACAATGGAAACATTATGTATTACAGGTAGAAAATCAGAGCACTGAGAAACCACGGCTATAATTTTGAAAAGCAGATATCCAAGTACAGATCTCTAAGATCATAATTCATGCATGTAAATGACCTAACCCAATCTGATCAGACATCCAAGAGCTCCCAGGGACTGGGACAGGCATTTAAATCCTCTGAGCAAGTCAGCAGTACTTCACACTCTTGAATGTCTGGTTAGAAACATATCCCTTAGCAGCTGCTTTGGAAAATCTTGACTTCCCTTGTGACAGAATTTCAGATGAGGAAAGAGAATTTCCATTTCTGGATTTACAAACCCCAGTATTTCCTTTATGAAGAAATGCTCTTCCAAAATTTTGCCTCCTGATTTCTCATTCATGCCTCCCCTTTTTGTTCACAACTCTTGTCACTTCAAATACTTGGTTTTTTTTAAATTTTACTGCGCTATTTTACTTTTTAAATTTTATTGCTATACATTTCATTTCTCCTTTCTCCTTTCTCCTTTCCTTGAAAAAGCCAAGTCACTGCAGAAGCCAATTAAAAGGAAACAAGATTGTATCTGTCAGGCCTGCACTGTAACAAGAAGTCTCCATCACAATGCCCTTACAGCAAGCTACTCATGTGCATTAGCATTATTATTTCCCATTAGGGAAAGTGACTGCTGCACAAATCAAATTGTATCAAAGATTTCTGAAGGCCTTTTTTTTTTCTCCTCAGCAGCCCAAATTCCAGGACAGAGAGCTAACACTGCCTTATTTTATTGGCATAGATCTGGCCTTATGCCTGGCAGCTAATGTGGGCTAAAAATATAAAAATATACATAAAAATGTAATTGGCTGTACTTCTTTAAATCAAGAAGCTTTTCTGATATAAGCATCACATTTTATGACTCAAATATTAGCTATAAATATTTTCACAATCTTGACAATGTATTTTGTGGAATTTATGCTAGCTTGAAAGCTAAACTCTATTTCATTCTCTAAGCACAGTTCTTAAAAGCTTAAAGATCCCTGACAGGCTCTGAGCAGAGAGAGAAAAGCTTATGTGAATCCCATGGTATGATCAGAACAAGTTTCTTCTGAGAAAAAAACAGTACAAGAGATTTTCCAGACTCTTCAATAAAAAGCTTTCTGGCTATATGTCTCATGACACAGAGAGCAGCAGACAAAAAAATACCTTAAAATAATTTGGATGGGCTTTTCAAACTCTCAGTCTTCATTTTTATAGAGGAACTGTACAAGGTAAGGGTAGTGATGACAGAAGACTGGACTCAGACCCCAAGTGATCTTTTTCAACTGTGATTGTCCCTGGGCTCATACCACCCCTAATTCCTACCCACCCAGAACAATAATAGAAGCTGGGATGCTCTGGGGACAGTGTCCACCTGGGACAGGATGAACCCTAGTTAGTGCAGTGCCTGGCAGCAAGAGAAGCACATGTGGCAAGTTGAGACCTGGCCCAGAGGAACTTAATGAAGCTGCATAGCTGGCTTATGTTTCAGTTTGAAAATTCAGCCACTTAGCAGCGCTAGTGGGCACAGGACTGTGACCTGCTGACTCTGGAGAAAAGCAAGACCCCCTTCTATCAGGCCTTTAGGTTCAACAATAGTGCAACACCAAAGCACAAGAGAATGGAGAAGAGTGTCTGCAGCAGTGCCAAGCAATAGCTTGGTCACTAACATTCATGTGAACCTCTCATCTGTGTGCTCTTTCCTCCTCACAACAACTCCCTCCTCATCCAGGAGACTCATACATGTCTTAATCATATGCCTTATGGCAATGTTTTTAAAAATATGCTGTGTTCTCACATCAAAAATAAGCAGGTGAGATGAAAATCAGTGGAGTTGTGCTGTGTTGTATCAGTGCCAGAGTAAAGTGACAGCTCCAAGCATGTGATTTGACTTGAGACACTTCAGAAGCACAGTCTGCTCACAGGTAGTTCAGTCATGAACTGTGGGATGGGAAAGGCCACTGTAAGGTGTTCAAGTAAGTGACAGCCCCTGAATTCTCTTTTTACTGACTGATCTGAGGACAGCTCTGCTTTTTACAAATGTCAGGTCTACAAATGCAAACAGTATTCAGTGATAGGAAGAAATCAGAACAAGTCAAAGAGTGTCACCCCAAGGTAGAACACCATAGAGGAATTGTTCACTAGTTAGGAAATTCCTTCTAGAAAAGAAGCAGACATTTTTAAAATTCTTTCCATGTAAAAGCTTCAAAAAGGTTTAAAATAAGTGGCACCAATATACTTTCCAGTGAAACATACCTGCAGAACTCACTGTAAGGTGAGTGTTGTAGTTAATTTTATCTGTGTGGTGATCACTGTGGACAAGGAATGAGGAAATGCTATCCAAGAGCATATGTACATTTTAAAAATGCTTTGTTCAAATAAAAGCAGGCATTCAGAGAAGCAAGTACTTACCAGCTGCTGTTCTAAAGATGGGATGGAATCATGATGTCCGTAAATTATACTGGGGTTATACTGGCTGAAGAGAACAGGATAAAATACCTTCTTCCCTGGAAATGACAATGGGTTATTTTTTTTAAAAAAGCTGTATAAAACACACGTCTCTTACAAGGTACAGTCCAGGCCTGACCAAATCCAGACAGTCAGAAAAATTTTGCACTGGGCCTATGTTCTTTGCACAAGAATGCGAATGCGAGGATATAATTAATGAAAAGATCCTGTTCCAAAAAGTACAGGTGCTGAAAGCAAGAAATTCTATCACACTGAGAGCAGGAACTGTTACAACTGATTTACAGTAGCTTCATTACCAATTCAAAGGCAAGAATACTCCAGTGAGAGATTTTACATAACAGGTAGAACCCGTTAAAAGACAATGCACTTCATGCGAAGCAGTACCTGGCTGTGTGTTCAGTCTACAGGAGTTCAAGAATTCGGCTGTGAAGTATATGTCCACATCGCAAAAAAAGAGAACAACATTGTTTCCTTTCCAAAATCGAGCACCAACATCTAATCCTTTGCCCCTGGAGAACTCTTCATTCAACTGGATGAAGGTAAAGTTCTTGAAGTTGGCTGACCTAGAAGGAAAATATTCAGCAACTTGCCCTGTCCATCCAGCTCTTAATACAAGTTGGGGTTGGGAACCCCATATGAAAGAATTAATTTAGAAATCTGTGATATCACAGTTCTGAGAGCAGCTGGAGGGAGGAGATGTCCTGTGTGACTCTTGAGGACATTTCCACTACATCTATCTCAATTCAGAGTTTGACCTGTGTACTAGCATTCCCGTCACAGACTTTCTTTGGGCAGATCTCACAAAAATCCCAACAAGGTTTAGTTTAACAAAAATATCTTCAGTATGCAAATTTCAATTACCTGTGGTTACATTACTGTAGCTATACAAGGGTCTTTTTCCTACACAGAGAAGACAAGCAAAAGGCTGCAGTGACACATGATCATGACAAATACAGCTATGTAACCAAACTCAACAGAGCAGAACTGGCCAAAAGTATCCAGTTCCTTTGTGCTCTACTGAAACTGTCTTCCACTTGCCTTTGGAAGTCAGCTTTCAGTCCTAACAGTTAAAGACACTTTCAAAGAACTAAAGAGTTATCAGTGTGTGGGGAGCAGGAAAAAAGTAAAAAAAAAGCAGTTGCACTGAGGTAAATCGAGTTAAAATCTTCTCTGCAGTTCTAAAGACCACTCTATGGGACTCTCTGGGTAACACCATTTTTATCTGATACGAAAAGAAAGCTATTTTCTGCAATGCACTTTAGAACCTTTTGGCACAACTATGAGTTTTGAGTTATCAAGTCTCCATTTCACATAGGATCACTGTATATGAACAGTGCACACAACATTTTCAGGTACTTACTTAGAGGTATTTTCAAGTATTGATTTGACTTCATTCATTTGTTCCTTTCCAAAGTAAACTACAGTGAGGTGAATTCTCCCATCCTGCTGAATGCCCATTTCCCTGGAGAAAAGAGACAGATTTGTGGCTTGTCCCAGAAGTTAGCTTTCTTCAATAAATAACCTATAGCAGCTGGGGAAGGCAGAGTAGGCTGAACCTTGGAGGCATTCCTGGGGACATGATTCACTGACAGACATTCTTGTCCTGACAAAATGGCTCACTTTCTCCCTTAGAAGAAACAGAAGTCTATCTTTCAGGCAGATTAGATACAAGCTCTCTAAGTAGCATTTGTTATATTGATAGGACACTTTTAAAAGAGGCTATCCAGCCCCAGGAAGAATGATCAGGCAGGCAATAACTTCAGCACTCAGGAGAATATGAGAAGGGAGATTTTTATGATATTCTACCTCATAACCTTGAGCTTTTGTAACAGATATTCCAGAGTTCAGATCTTTGTTATTTACTATAACCTAAGTATTAAGCACAGATCAAACGTGTAGCTCAAGGGTAAAACCAATCTGAACAAATGCTAGAACCGTGCCTCACTTGCACTAAGTTTAATTAGCAAGAGTTCATCTATAATCAGCAGAGATCAGCATGACCAGAAGGCGATTTCTCCCAGTCTAAAACAAGATAATCAGAATACTAATCAGAAGGTTAATTTAGACAAGGAGCCTATTTTTAGATGGCTGTAATTAGACAAAACATCCCATTGTAAGAGTCAGTATCTTTTGATAACAGTCTTTTCTGGGCAGCCATTTAAAGTTACATCTCAATTAAGCTCTCCCTCTGATCATCATGTCAGGGCTGAAAAATAATAGTTTAAGAGTAACTATGCTGAAAGTTCAAATACATTTCCTTCTTGCCTTTTGTTGCCTTAATATTTTATTTGACGGAGCCTAGCAAAGCGTCTAGGAGCACTGATTCCCTTTTCCTCAGAAATGTTCCTTTGCAACTACTGCATGAAATTCTCATGTTGCCACAATTGTATTTGCCCAACAAACACATTGGGACTCTTAAGTCAGGCACATGCAAATCAGAAACCCTGATGACTGGAATATAATTGCCTTTACGGCTAATCACAATGCATTAAGCAACCAAATGCCTTTTAGTCCGTAATCTCAAAAATAATTTAGTGGCACAATGAACTGTTATGTAAAAGTAGCAGTGAGTGAGACCTTGATAACTCCTTTATTTGCATCTTACTTTCCAAGTAAGAAAAAGTAAAGGCAGCATGGAAGGAAACCCACCTGAAATTCTGCATGAATTGCCGAAATTTGCTGGCTCTCTTGGCCAATGGCACAATGACATTAATAAGTGTGTCAGCCATATTGACATTTTCATTTTTCACTTTCATTACAGGACCAAATGGCCGGAATAAAACAATCTTCTTGAACTGATGTTTTGCATCTCCTTTGAAAGTCAGCTCATACAATGTGCCTTTATTTTTTTCTGTGCGGTAGATCCCTGCATGAAAACAAAAATGTAGAGATTTTTGGATTAAAGTGGAGCTCCTGGTGGGGAGAAAAGGAGGACGTCTTAAGTTGCTACACCTAAGCTGGAAACGCAGCAAAGGCAATGAGATCTTTACTTTTAAACCAATACATAGTCCACCATCGTTCAGAGGAGGCCATCACTGTAGCAGGGACACAGTCCTGGGTTGCAGGAGCTGTTTGGTATTCTTGCAGGCACATTCCAAGGCTGGCTGAGTTACAAACCCCTGAAGGTTACCAACTGCTCACTCTCAGTATAACCCAGCAGACATACTGTCCTTATTTTTCAGACTGCTTCAATGGCACACTGCAGACGTGCATGGTAATGGGATGCAGAGGGACTGCAAAGGCAGTCTGCCTCTCTGCAACAGAGGGATTAGGCCATCTCCCAGAAAGGCAATTTCCTGATGAGCTCTTGGAGGTTCTCTGGAAAGTCCTCTGATAAAACTATGCAACCAGGTCCCAGCCATCAACTTCACCCACTGCCAGTCAGGACAAAACTCTCCTGTTATTCAGCTCTCAAGAGACTGCTGTTTTCTTTATGAATGCCCACTCCTGATCAAGTAATGGTCTGCAGGAATGATACTACAGTTTGTCAGAGGCTAGACCAGGATATTTAATTCACACATGGAATGTATGGAAGAAACTTTTAACATAATTGATGAAATTGGCCTGGTTCATGCTGAGGGCCAGTATAGACCATAAAAGCCTTGATAATGCCCCACTGAAATACTATAATATTCTAAATGAGATCAAGTTGGTAAAAAGGCTATAGATTTTACCCACTTTAAATGATACTTCAGTCCTTACTGAAATAAAGCTTTTTCACTGGCAAATCCACTAGGTTTAAGAAAGAAAAATTAGTCCTAATTCTAACTACTCATTAAACCACTGTAAACATCTTAACAAGTTAATCAGTACAAGAGTATAATTGCAATGCCTTCCATCTCTTGCAGAAGTTAAAAAGACAAGCACAAATGTCTTGAAAAAAACTCCTCCTCCTCTTAATTTGTTTTTCTTTTCTTTTATTTTCTTTTTTTCCCCTCTCCATCTGGCTAGGAAGCATAGCTTCTTCTGGTTATGAAAAACAGGACCAAAATAACCCTTGAATTTTTTTTAATCTTGGTTATTCCCTGATGTGTAACATTGCTGGGCATCTGATCCATAGACTGTCAGCTCCGTCTGTACTTCTTATGAAGGTCTGGGTCAAAGTTTTCTTCAAAGAGCAAAGTGACATAATCTCTTCATCTTGTATTGCAGCTTTTACATTGGTATAATCAAAAGACTAATGAGGTGTGATTTTATCTGGAGAGAATTCTATGGACTGTCATATCTTCACTATCATTCTTCAAGTGTTTTATTCTCAATGAACACTTCAGCTGGTTAATAATATATGCAGATTTACTGATCTGTTATTCACTTCATGTTTTATTTTAATATAAGATGATGGACAAATGCTCCAATCCTCCTTCTAGCATAGCAAAGGAACCTAGGGAGATAGCAGCTCCATAATTCTTTTACTGCTGATCTTTCAGAGTTGTGCCCTTGACTCCTCCTAGTTTTTTTCATAGAGTCTGCCCAAGGTGCAGACCATGAACTACAACTGTTACTGAACAGGAGCTGACCTGAATAGTGACCTAGTAGTCCCTTGATTTCCTCTTCCTGGTGACCAGAGAATAGCAGTCTGGGCCTTTGAATTCTGCTCACCCATTTATTCTTTCAGAAAGCCTGCTGATGATCTGAGTGCATTGTTGGGTGCACTCATTTGCTCAGGCAGTTTTTGAACACAGATTTTACCAAGAAAGTTTGTGTTTGAAAGGTTAAGGAAATCTTTTGACGTTCAGCAAAACAAAATTCTAAATTAAATCTAATTTGCATTCTCTTTAGAGATAAATTGATAGGACTGTCTAATATGTTTAACATAGTGAACTGACATTTTTCATAATAAAAAAGATCTAAATGAAATTAACAAGTCTAATAGTATCCACCACACAACATTCAGCTTTTGCTTTTACATTCTCTTCTACCCACGCCAGCCAAGAAACAATGACCCCACAAATACCACTTCCATGGAGAGATGTACTACACAATAAAGGAAGCCTTGCCAAATAAGAAGTACCTTAAAGAAGAATGCAAGTTGTGACCTGACTGGGGTCTGTCCTAGGGCTATACCCACAGAAACTGCTTCTAACCCTGTAGTTTTGTTCTTGTTTAGTACTTCTACTATGGCTGAAAACAACTATCTTAGGTGAAGGCAAGGTTTCCTTGTGCAAAATGGTAATCCAAGAATTTATAATCCTAACGTTTTATACTGAAGAGAACTGTATGCAAGTTTAATGCCTCTAATTAAATATGGCTATTCTTGATACATATTTCAACTATTTGTTTTCCATTTTTAATCATGTTCTTTCCTTTTAAAGAATCTCCTTTTTAGAAGCAGAGGACAAGGTTATTTGCCCAAGGGCAGGCAGTGAGACTTGGAAATGAGTCTGAATGTCTTGAGTCACTCTGGCGACTCACCCAGCAGAACATCCTGCCTTTTACAAATTTTTTCCATTTCCAAAGACTCTACTTTATTTGTGCCACCAGGACTTTCTACATGATTCAGGAAGATGTGTCAAACACCCCCAATTCCAAGATATGAACCACGAGGAGAGGAAAAAGTAGTCTCAAAAAAGTGAAAAAAACACCTTTTCCTTAAAAGATCGCTTCTGAAATGAAAGCCTTGGAAAGGCTAGATATTCGATATGGATAAAAGAAGGTTAATTGATCATCTATTGCTTCCATTACAGCAGATATGTTTCAGAATATGCACTACTCCTTTCAGAGGTGGGAAGAAAAGTCAAAGCCTTTGGAAACCCAATGTAAACAAGTAAACAGGAGCTCTGTGTCAGCAGATAGAATGGCCCTAAGATGAAGGAAAAGAACAAGTGAGAAGCAAAAATGGCCTGGGCTGAAGAATTGATGAAAAAGCAGTAAGTCTCCAGTCTTCAGAGCAGCAATTCCCAGGGCTCTCTAAAGAAATGGAAAATACCTGATGTCTATTCAGCAGGGTAGGCAAACAGATGTCATCTACGTGGATCTACATGAAATGTGTAACTAGCAAACAGCCATGCATTCTTAACAAAATGCTGTTGAGTGGATGACAATTCTAGCCTCAGTTACACCGAATACAGGCTTCAAGTCTCCTAGTGTCATTAGAAACACTCCCTGGACTCATGTTCATTAGGTCCCTTCTGTTAGATGATGCAGGAGCCACTATGAGGATTTATCAGAATTTGTTGTCCTCGTTTTAACTCAATAGTGCAATGGTCTTCCCACTTCACATGCAGTAAAATACAGCATCTTATCCTTTGATGAAAACCAGCATTCCTCTCTCCCAATAAACTTCAGTAGCTGCCATTTGAGAAAGCAAATCTACTCCTTTTTCATTTGCCTCTGAGACCTTGATTAAAATTCCAGTCACTAGACAGCCACATACTTCAAGTAGGAAAACTTATGATCCAGCATATTTGAAGGTGTTATGGCAGGGCATTTCTTAAACAATCCAGGGATTTTCTGGAACTGTTCATATTAGGAAAGGATATCATCAGGCAGTGATGTTCCATTCACTTATGGAACACACTACTGAGGCTTGTCAGACTCTCCGAATTATTATCTCCATCTCTGAGAAATTGAATGACTCCCAGATCTATTCAGCCTTGCTGCTATTTACATAAATTAATGATCAGACCTGTTACCCTGCTTTCTGAGCAACTGGCTTTCTACTGAAAACATAGCAGTCCTTTCCCTGCTTATAATACATAGAAATTTCTGATTTTTTCCCATGCTGTTTCTTACTGACTCCCCTTGGCAGAAAGCTAGTGAACTTGGTACATAAGTGGGAGGAATAAGGGGGAGAGGGGAGCATTATAGCAGCTGAACAGCCCAAGTGCCTCTGTCAAGAGAGAAGCTAAGCAGAGCAGCAGCCAGATGGATAGATCTTGAGCTCCAGGGAGAAGGTGTGGCTTTTTTGGTTTTGATTAAGGGGGGGGAAATGGAAAATTCCACTACGTGTCAGCTATTACTCTGGAAGGAGAACTGAGAATCCTATCCAAATTTCATGTAACAGCAAATCTGCTGAGAAGGAGTTTAACTCAGATGTAAGGTTCTTGGGTCGTAGTCTAATTTCCATGCACAAGTAATTCTGTTTAGAAACTGCAGGGGATGCAACATTAATTTTAAGATACTCCAGTCACAGAGACAAAACGTTTCTCTTTAAATGCAAGAAGTGTTTGAATAACCATTTCCCTCTGCGAAGACAAGAATAAATGCACAAAAATTAAAAAAGGAAGAGATACAGACCCCGACTGAATTTATTGCCACACACCACTACCCTGCCTGTTGGCATATGCTAGCAATGAATAGTACTGAAAAAGTCATAGCAGGTGCCAGATGTGATCCACAAGAAAAGAAAAATCCACACAGGAGGCCCAAGAAAGCAAGATTACTGTGCACAACTCAATATTCTAGCTAGACTCAGGATCAGCAACACACTTGAGTAAAGCTGATGTCAAAGGCATCTCTAAACAGAGCAGAAACAAAAGACACAAATCCCATATACTGACAGCAGCAGTTCAGATTTTAAATCTTGTCTCAGACCCTGATTACTTGATTTTCATTTCAGCATGTCTTTCCACGTGATCAACCTTAAGATGAGAGTGGTATCCCCACATTTAACATAAGAGAGGCACACAGCTCTTGTGTGCTGTTTTTGCTAAAGCAGCTGGAAAACACTCAGAGGTAAGTGCTATTACTTTCAGTGTAAATCTGGGCACTCCCAGAAATCTCCAGCTGCCCACAGCAGTTCCAGAAAATGAAAACAGCTGGCTTGGTGGCTGGGTTAATGGACTCATGGTTGCTGTGTTGCTGGACTTATACTAAGTTGCCAGAAGCTGACATAGAATCCAGCTTATTACTCACTAATTGTGTAGGCAGTAGCACCTGCAGAGCACTGTTTCCAAAACAAGCTCAGAGTCCAAACTATACTTGAAATGCAGAACTGGAACAGATAACTCAGTCCTCCCTACACATACCGAAGTTACACAGAGCAATGGATTTGTCCTTTGATTGGCAGTTTTTGCCATTCCTGGGAGAAAAAAGAGTGACCAGAGGTGCCAGCAACATCCAAAGGGATTTGGCAGGGAAATTTTCTGCCAAGTCTCTTTGTTTCCAGCCTCAATGCATGGACCACTGCATTTGCAAACAAATAAGTCTGCACTGATGAGTGAGAATTAGAATTTGTTCTCTTGCACCTACAGAAGCCAGAATCTGCCCTGCAGGAGAGGAAGGTTCCTTGAGCTCCGACTGAGCTGCACACAGGCCTCCAGTTTCTTGAGGTCCAAATCACGTGAAAGGCTTCCTCCCTCTGGAGTATTTCACCATGGTATAAGAAAACCAGCAAGACCATTAGTGCATAAAGAGCCTCCACAGAGCCAGAACTAGTGTGCATCTCTTCCCCACATCTTTTTGCACTTGTTCACTAAGCACAGCACTGGTACCCAAAGACTCTTGATTGTGCCTAAAGGCAGGCTCTCAACTTAATTGATATTAAGCAATGTGTGGCAGGAAACACATCATTCCAGACATCTGTGCTCTGTGCTGTGTGCTCCCATCTCCTTCAGCAACTCAGTCACACCAGAGCTCCTCCCCAGCACCCTGTGGACCTTCTAACCTGCTCTCTGCATACAAACCTTCAACGAAGTCGGAGGCTGTGTATACACGGGGTTTTGCTTTGCTGACCCCATCTGGCTTGTTCAAGCTCCCCACTGCTAACTCGATCACCTCTATCAACTCATCTCGCTTGTCCTTCCTTACGGGTTTCTCCTCTGGGTGCCGTGTCAGCCCTGTCTCCAGCTGGTACACCTTCTGGAGGGTGAAGCTCTCAAACGGCACCGCCGCATACTCTGTGGACAGCTTAACACCGCTGTGCACCTCTGCTTTGTCTACTTGGGAACGGAGGAAAGCCAACAGGTTGGCCTGGGCCTTCTCTGGCTTACTGTGGTCAAGCTGAATGTCCAAGGAGTCTGGGTACTGGTTCTGCATGTTCTTAAGCTGCTCGGTCCTGCCCTGGAGCTCAGCCTTCAACTGGGCAATTTGTTTCTTCAAGCTGATGATGTAATTGCGGTGTTGTTCTTCTCGCTCTTGCAGAATGGCTTCATATCCCTCCTTCACAGTCGGACTGTGCACCCTGGGCAAGGCAAGCTGTTGGTTGTCACCCTTGGGTGTGCAAGCCAACATATAAACAATAGACATTGAGCAACAGGCCACCACCAGCAGGCCTACAAGCCGGGGAAGAAATAGAATAAATCCTCGTCGGAGCATCATATCTCAAAAAGCAGAGTCTAACCCCACACGTGCAACAGTTCTTATATCCATGCAATGCCACAGAGGCCTCTGGTCTTGGAGTGCTCATACACAGATGCATGTATGTGCAGGAACTGGTTTGTCAGCTCTCTTGAAATGTGTGCTCTGCCTCTATATGGAGCTCTCTCTTGTGTTTACCCAGCAGGACCAAAAGACAAGTCGTGAAGCAGACAGGACACGTCCTGATCCTCATGGCAACACCTATGTTGCTGCAATGTGATCAGAAGGTGGCTGATGGAGCCTGAGGACCTGAAAGATAAATGAGAAAGACAGACAAGTTAGAATTTGGTCATTCAGTCTAGACCATTTAGAGTGTTCTAATCACCTTGTTTCTCAGCTGCCCCAGAGACCTCAAAGCTGTGAAGTGCTTGGGCTAAGACCCTAAAGGTGCCAAGATATGCGGAAAAATCCCATATCCATCCCTTTCATTGTTAATAGCATGGCTTGGCCCATTGCCACTGGAAAACTAGTCCATGCCTCAAAGACTCCCACACTTCAGAATTGCTAGGAAGTGTCTAGTGGTCACATGCTAAAGTGCTCAGTTCATCCAAGCATTGATGGCCCTTCAGGTGTTCTCAAATCTTGGAGTGTTCACTCAAGTTTTGAAAGGAAGATGCTCAGTCCCACAGCTACCACATACATTTTAGCTTCCAGGCAAGTTTTTTCCAAAACACCAGGTGACAAATATGTCCATTGGAACATATGAAGCCTGACCTGGAGCAGAAATCAGATAACTAGAAAACTAAAAACTGTTATCAAGGCCAATTACTGCAACTATCATTGTTTGACATATCCTACCAGATGCTCCCTTAAAAACCAAACTATGAGGAAGAAGACATTTTCCAGGAACACTCAGACTGATTTTACTTAAAATCAGCAGAAGTTTTGTTGCAATTTTGAAAGTGTCATCATTACACACTATTTTAACATTTCAAGACCTTCTGTTTCTCATAACATTATGAAAAGCTGTACAAAAATATACAGTGCTACTTTGTTTTCCAGTCTGCCCAGGACTACAGATCATGGAAAAGGTGGAACTAGGAACATTATCATTTTTAATTAAACTTCTTCAAGTATATATAGAAAAGGGAAAAAATTTAGATGATTGAAGTTGAATATTGATCTAGCTATAAGCTACTTTAAAACAATTGTGCTGAGAACATTACCAGAGGTATTTTCAAAATCCCTTGGGTTTGCCTCAAACCCATGCTGGTGCAAGGAACTTCATCATTTACTCAGCTGAATGTACACTTAGGGTCAAGGCTGACTAACATCCTAGATTACATCCTAGATTTGTGTTAGACACAAACGCAATCAAATTAACTCCTTGATGCTTTCCCCTTAGATGCATGCATGACATCATGACATGCTTTTGACAGAGAGAGTCACAGTCCTTTTTAGGCATACATCCTTGCTGGCACACCCTTAAGTAAAAACAGTTCGACTAAGAATAAGACTTTCAGAGTTAGTTTCAGTTATTTCTAGTCTTGAATCAAAGTCTTATTTAGGATCTTTTATAAACTACTCTGTGGCCTTTCCCCTTCCTCTGCCTTGATTGCCTATTACTCCATATGCAGCAGTTACACAGAGATATTTCTGATGTTTGGACTGTTATTATTTTATCAGTTTGCAGAGCTTCTGGGAAAAACCCAACTTCGAGCAGGAATTGAGGGGGCTAGAATGAGCCATAAAAATAGTACTGTATTTTTTTCAAAGTAATGCTAAAATACTTTAATAGCATTTATAGGATTCTCCAGAAAATGTCAGCATTTTCAAAAGAAGAATTGCCGATTTTCAAGAAAATATTCAAGCAGCAGGAGAAAAGGACAGAATGAAGTTGGTGCCCTTACCTTTTTGATGTGATCTTCTCTTTGGAACATCTTGCTCTGCTATAGCTTCTCTTCAGCTTGCCAAAATCATTGCCTGTTTATCTCCTTTCTTATGCCTTTCCCAGAAAATGTGTATACTATGAAAAGTGCTGTCAGCCTCAGAACACCTCTTCATTGCTTTCACATTTGTCAGCTGCCTACATCTTCAGTCTGTCTCTCGTGTGGTGAAGGGCTCTAGTGGAGATGCTTCCTATGGATGCACTAAAAATGTTGGCCTCCTGCAATGTAGAGGAGCTTGTCAAAGCAGGTAAAATTAATCTGGGCATTTCTAACTGTACAACAGATCTGGCTAGAAGACTGTAAGAAGGTAGTGTGCAGGGAGACAGGGTCAGGAAGTGGTGAGATGTAGTACATAAAACACTGCTGTGCTTGTATGCTTCCCTTCACACAATTAGTCCATTGACTGAATTGGCAGAAGCTGAACATCAGTGAAAGGATTAGTTGTACTAACATGGTATAAACTGAAATTACATCTCAATGGCTTAGATAAACACACTATTTCATTTCTATAAGCAGCAGTAGATTTGAGTTTTGGGCAAAGAGCTCTTCAAACGTTGAACTTAGAATATATGTGTATACAAATGGCTATCTTCACTAAAATATAGTATCTCTCTCTTCAGGGTACTATCTCTTTTCTATATAGTTTCCTGGTTTGAAATCTTCCCCATCAAAGATGCATCTTTATAAACATTTCAAGACAGTAAATTAACAGAGCTACTTTGTCCTTTGAAACAACATTTTCATAGTAAGGAATTGAGACCATGGGGACTTTAACCTTCTTCACAGGGATTATACCATCATGACTGGAGGCACCTTTACAAGAAGATTTCATGGCTTGCCCTCTGGATCTGTCTTATTAAATTGTACTGATAGCTTCAGTGGCATTGCCTTACAGTGATTGACATTTAAATATACAGCTGTTACTGCACTACTGTCTCATGGGCATACTTGGAAAGCAGTCCCAATCAAGGTCAGTGCCAAAAAAAGCAGATTACTTTAAGTCAACACCAAAGGTGGTCATAGCTAAGGCATCTCAGCTGCACAGGCAAGTACCAGAAAGCCAGGGATGGCAACTCCTCCTAACAACCATTCTGTTGATTTCACCAGACCAACAGGGTTTCACTCCAACTGAGATGAAGAGAAGACAAACTGAAGTGTCAGGTTTTTTTTCCAGGAACTGACAAAAACGCCTCTGTATTTCACAGCAGTCAGCTGCGTCATGTAGTATTAGTCTCTTTGCAAAGAGAAGCTGCAACAAATATGCAGTGATTAGTCTGGTGGCTGAGGAAAAGGACATTAATTCTAAAAAAGCCTTCACTTGCAAAAGCATCTTCAACCTCAGTTCAACCTATTAGCCTAGCCAGAGGTCAGCCCAGCTCACAGAGGTGCTTTTCACTTGCTTTCAAGGAGCCTGGGCCCAATAAATGCTCTAAACACAGAAACAGACTCTGTCATCACTCTAAGCACTCTGTAAATATTTCTGCACAGTGGAGGGTGCTGCACCCAATCACAGGGAGTGGCAAAAACCAGGAAGTTGGTTGGTTTGAAATTTCAGATGGTATGCACCCCTCACTGTTTCTCATCAACATCTGATTTTTTATTGCACTGCAGAGATACAGGAAATTCATCTCTGCACAGAAATGACAATGTATTTCAAGTCTGATTTTCTGACTCTTGAAAACCACACTGAGAATCTGTGCAGGAGAAAGAGACTCAGACCAAAGTATCTCTGTATATATATCTCCCTCCACAATTTCTGCACTCCTCATGTTGAGGACAGAAATGAATGGCAAAGCTCTGTCATATTTGCAGAGGCAGTGATCTCTCAGCACATGTGACATGAGCAATGCCAGGTAATTCCATGTTTTTAAGTACTTTCTGCCACAGCTTCTTATTGTAGGTGTAACTGAGACTGGCAACTCCCATTTTAGCTCACAAAACTTTGAAATTCCTTTTCTTTTCTTTTTTTTTTTCAGTAGAGGCAGTAAGTGGCAGAAGCTGCAATTAGGTTTTGTGTAGGTGTTTGAAACATCTTCATTGAATAGCAGCACATGTCACTGTGAGATTTCACTAGAATCATAATAATATCTGAAATGAGCTGTGGGGAGGAGGAAACAGATGTTCCATCTAGACTTTAAGCGCCTTACAAAAATAGAAAGACATTCTGCAGCCACTTGTAATTTGCCTTGAACTTCTTAATTACAGGGACTGTGCGTAGCACTGCAGACAAATTAGTCTGCTTTAAATGTTAGGAACAAGATTTTTCTCCTTAGCTTCTCAACAGAAATCCAAGACTCTCAGCAGAAGAGGACATGTCACAGGGATTAAAATTTAGTCTCACGTAATAATTTACATTATGCAAAAAATAATTATATTTCTCCTTATGGCCACATCATGATTTCTCAACTACTTTTCAACCCAGTTCATCTGTCCAGGGCTGAATTAAACCAAAGGCTGAATAAAGTCTGACAAACTGACTGGGTGCACCTTCTTAACCTTCTTGTATTGTCTGCTGTTAAAAATTCCACTGCTCCTTCTTGGGTTGACACTCACACATCCCAAACAAACCACTCAAAGTCTTAGCATCTGGTTTCCAATCTTCAATCCAAATAAAGGATTAGTAAGAAATAGTATCCAGAATGAAAATCCTAAATGCTAATAGTTGAAGAGAGTAGACAACTTACTGTAAAACTCTTCATTTCCTATCTTTGATGCCAGAGTAATCTTCGACAGAAAATCTTACTTACATTGTCACATGTCCTCTTGGAAAATCTCAACATCTAACCCTGCCCACAGAAGGACAATTACACTGTCTCCCCCTGTATATAGCAATTACAGTCTGATCATCTTGCAAATAGGTTACAACAACTATTAGAAGCTGACTTCAATAGAAGAAGTTCTCAAAACTTTAACAGTCCTGGAAACATTATATTTGCCTCTTGTAAAGGAACTGAGAAGTAGCTGCTTCATTCAAGAAGTCCTAACTTTTGCCTTTGTTAGTATCTGGACCCCATTTCTGCTAATTTAATTTGGTTCCTCTTATCAGAATAAAGCAGTAACTTTATCTGCCGTGCCACTTTAGCTGAATTCTGAGGTCCATGTGTACTAGTGTTAGACCATCCACTTACATGTGGTCTCACTGCTCATGGAGACAACTTTCCCAAAGGCAATCCAGAACAGAAATCAAGATTACTCTGAAAGCCTTCTGCTGTCGTATGCAGTAAACATGCCAGACTTGTTTCAACTTCGACAGTAGCCATTCTTACTGTTACAGCAGACATCCAGTAATAATTATTTCTTCTACAGTATCATTATTTCTGTTTTAAATAAAGCACTCAAAAGGAGTATTGAGGTCCCTTTGTCCTCCCGGTACATACCTATTCTGTGTGTGGGTTTATCAGTGTATATACACACAGGAGTGAATGTACCATTGCTTTCCTTTCTCCACTGTTAATCAAACTAGTTTTAAAGTAAAAAAAACCCACAGAGTTTAAATAGTAATTAAGTTCTAATTACATCTGAAAAGAACCAGTGCAACACCTAAAATTATCTCCACATACCAATAACATTGGGTTTTTTCTCATAAAAACCCCATTGCTTCAAGTTACTGCAACAACTCCTAAAACTGCTTTCTCTGCCCCAGAACAATGTTATCTGTGTAAGACTTGGCAGTTTCCTAGAGATCAATAACCAGCCACGGGTTTATATTAGGAATGCTATTTTTTGTATGAGGTACTCAGATTTCCACTTTACAACCAGAACACACCATCCTTCTCTGCTAAACACACAGATCTATAGTTGTGTAACCTGCTCATCCTCAGTGCAACTGTTAGCTTGGGGTGCTATAGGGCACTTCCAAAAGCCTTCACAGGACTTTTCTGTGAGTTTCCACCACTCTGTCCCTTCTCCAGTAAGGACATGACGGATCCATGCCTTGTCAGGTTCCAAAGAGAAGATGCAGAGAAGAGATGACAAGCATGCACTTCTGCTGCAGAGATGCTGTGGCTCACAAAGACCATTTCCATGCTAGGAATTTAGGAATTCAGTTGCTGCAAAAATGTTTTGAACTTTGCTGAAATGGAGATGAAAAATATACTTTTGAGTTGAGCTGGAATTCAGCCTGGTCTTTTAAGAGCAAACCATCATAGTTTCCAGAACTGAAAATTGTTGGTAGGGCTGGACAGCTGAGATGTCCAACTTAGTTGGAAGATCAGCATCTTCTGAACATGACCATCACTCTAATTTCTTTTAGGCGAGTACCATCTCTGTTTTGTAGATGTGTAAAAGAGGAGCATTTTTCTCCAATCACATGATGCTGCAAGAGCCCTATACAACATCTAATATAGCAGCATGCTGAGAACAGTTCCTTTTTGTAGGAAATTAGCTAACAAAACAAGGACAACCTACAGCCAGGGAACAGATGAATAATGCTACTCTAATTTACTTCATTTTAAGATCTAATTCATCAATTTCTCTGCATGTAGAGAGCTTCCAGATAGACTAACTCAGTTTTAACATAACACCAGTGTATACCAGCTTCTGAAATACCTCAGAATCAGAATAATAAAGGTAAAACACAAAATCCTTTAGTATTTCCTGATTAAAACAAATAATGGGATACATTTTGCTTATCCATTTAATTCTGAACTTGGGAAAAAATGCTGTTATTTCACTTTGAAATGTTTACACATGCAACCTCAGTGATTTACACAAACAAAAGAAAACTGACTGCCACCACAGGAATAAACAGTCATTCTTTTTAAGAGTGAAGATGACCACAGCTTTATGAAAGTAACTCAGGTCAGCAGCAGTAAGGCCTGTAAAATTGAAGAGATCTACACCTTATGTGGGGACACTTTGTGAATGCTTGTTGGTTTAGACCCATCTCTTCATGACTGTTACTTAAAACATTTTCTTATACAAAGTTCATATTAAAGTCACTGTATGCGAGGAATCCCAAGAATTCTGCCAGATGTACATCCCAGAGTACCACAGCCAGACCTTTAATGAAATCTGAAGCTCAGTGTATGCACACCTGTGATGTAGGTCATGAATCAGGGAAGGTTTAGCACCTATCTAATTAAGCAAGAGTATCATTTATCCGTTGATAAAAATGCAAAGATGTACATGGCTAAGTTGCACTCAGAAACAGGAAAGCCTAGCTAGGCTGAGCTGCAGGGTGGAAAGGAGTTTGTGTTTCTTCCAGTATTTAACTAGGACTTATTTAGTCAAGGCTAAAAAACCTTTCATATGTTCAGCTGCCCATCCAGCCCTTCAGCTACAAGTCCACAGTGCAGTAAAAGCCCTCTGATTTAAGAAAAACTATGAGGTGATAAAGTACAGTAACAGTGACTGGAGGTATCTATCCTATCAAGGTCTCTGTAAGGTAGCAATCGTTTTAAGATGTTTGAACAATCCAGCCTGACTTGGAGACTATGCCTTCCTCTCCTTGCCAGAAATCCCTGGTACAGCTAGAATGCTCTGTAACAAGCTAGATGTGACTTGAACTTCATTAACTCCAGCAGAGTTGGTAGGGGAAGAGGTTTCCTCCCTCCTGAGTCCAGCATAGGGGAACTGAGAAGAGACATCTGGCTCCCACAAGTCTAATGTTATATTCTTATGGTAATGCAGAGCCCAAAATTTTGAGCTCCTTGTACTTGAAGTGAAATTTAGTGTCGTATCAATACACAGCTTTAAATAAAATAATTAAGAGCAAAGGGGATAACAGAAAAAATATTTTGATAGTCAAAGTGTTAAGGATTAGGTAGGTTATCTAGGCTGAGCAAGAACTAATAGGATAAGGACTAATTCTGCTAATCAAGATTACTTTTCAAGATTACTTTTGGTGATTTATATTACCAAAGAAAATCAACTTTTAGACTACAAACTACTAATCAGCAAGCCAGAAAACAACTACAGCCTGGTTAGTATTAGAGAAGATACCCAGGCTCCACACAGAACACCAATACATGCAGCATTAACAGCTCTCACAGCTCATGTACCAACCCCCAAGTCCCACTGATCTGCATTTCCCTGTCCGTTGGTCTGTACTGATAGACAGGAAGAGGCCAGGCCCCTGATTCAGCCTCCATTTCCTTCCTGCTCCAGGTTAGTGCTCACTCGGAAACAACATGCCACAAGGTCTCCTTCAGTTCATCGCCACTGTTTTGATACGTGGTTTTGGTCAAAGACACAGCATTTCCTTGATATACCAGGAAAGAATCTCCTAGCAATTCTTTGAAAAGCCCAAGCTCTTTCAGTTATTTCAGTAAAAGAGTTTTTCTCTTTCTAGAAAAAGTTTCCAAATATCTTTTTTTTTTTTTTTTTTTAGGGCTCACATAATACTTGAATCTCACTGATTTCACCTTCATCATTAAACTAGCTAATTCTTCACTATGGGAACTTGAAAAAATAAGTCACAGCAAGTCTCTGCAGAAAAGGTCTAGGCAGAGATGAAAAGAAAGGAGGGCTTTTTTATATTTAATATTACACAGTCTTCTATCCACTTGACCATGAAATTCTTCTTCTAAAAAGGAATGAAAAAAACCCCAGACCTGAGGACAACCAAAAATTAAAGAACTATCTTGCAAAACACAGCTATCTACAAACTTTCATTCAGGTCAATTGATTTCAACAGAATGAAGATGTTTATCATTGTATGATATTTTATCACTTATATAGATTTATTTTAATATAAAACATTTCAATAGGCTGAGAACGCCTACTTTGTTTTAACTTAACAAATCACAGTGCTTCAAATTTCCACTTCCTGTCAGGTTTTGTATCTTTGAAGGTGTCAGAATGCACACAGGTCCACAGAAAAATTCTTTAGGTCAAATGGCTATAAGAAAAAATATTATAATCTTATGAAAAATGTCATCACATTTCTATTAGTTAAGTAAACCAAGCCACATTTTCAAGTGTTAATGAGACACCTGCTCACAGTTACTTTGGTTAAGTTTTCATCTCTGATCCTCAAATCATATTGAAAATGGAATCTATCTTTTGATTTCTTTATAAGATACCTCAATTCAAACTCAATTCAAACATCAGGCAACCTGATATTCTATTTTACAGCTCTCTGATATACCAAATTACAGGCATAAACATAATTTCTCATTGTCCTTAAGAAATTTCCATTCCCTCATTGACTCTGTTGGTATCTGGGATTAAAACTGTAGTTTATTAAGGAGATTTTAGTTGCAGTTATTGCATATTGTGAATAGCTCTTAAACCAATCATTCAGCTAGAAACACATTGAATGTTAACAGTTCACACAAGAGGCATCCTGGTTCTCCAACACAGAGCTGATTGACGACGTAAGTAAAGCCAGTTTCCCTTATTAGCAAAAGCTATCCTTTTTCCCCCTTTTGTTAAACAGGAGAAGTACACCCTGCAGTCAGCTCAGCATTTCCTGAAAAGTTCCAAAGAGCTTATCCTTTGAAAGAACTTCAGGCTTCAATCAGAAGCAAAACCATTTCATGTGAAGTTATGAAATAACTCGCACAATATGATCTTACTCTGTAACGTTTTTCCTCATTGTACCACGAAAATATCTGACTTGGTTTGATGTAACTTTGTATCAAAGTTGATGCAAACATTTTTTTTTTTTTTTTTTAAATTTTTTTAAAAAGTTTTTGCTTATCCTTGTTCCTTAGGTGCTACGTTTTTCAGGAATAGGAGGAAAAGTGCAATCTCATAGCCTACCAGAATACTTGAAGAAAAGAAATTTTCTTATGAGATGAAGCTTTGTGCTACTGAGTGTTTGTTTCTCTCCACATGGAAACCTGTCTGCAAATGAGAGCATTATTTTTATTTGAATAAAGATTGGCTAGGATATGTGCTGGCTAAGCTATGTAAGCTAATGAAACAAAAAGGATAAATTGCTGCTGTGCCTTTACAGTTTTCTCCCTTTCCCTCCTTTTAATCCAGTTCTCTGTGGAATATTAAAATCATACCATTTTCAGCACCAACTCATGTCAGCTTAACTCAGTTTAACTCCTTATATCTCCACTACTTTCTTTCCTTGTGTTGTTCTATTATCACGGAACAAGGGTTCAACAAGGGCTATTAGAAACAGCAGTGAAATGTCTCACTACAAATAGCTCATTAGCCCCTGAAAGAAAAATTGTTTCTCCTATGGATTTAAAAGCATCTCCTTTTTCCAACTGCAGTCAAAAGAATAGGCGGAATTTTCCAGGACTGGCATCTTAAGGACAACGGTCAAGAGAATTTAACAGCCTTTTGTCTAAAAGAGGAAAGAAAGTAACTGTTGGTGGAACATGTTAGTTGGAAAACAGCAGCTCAAAGTTCCTACAGAAAAGAATGAAATACAAGCAAATGGTGTCAGCATGTGGATGTGGACCACATGATAAAAAGCAAGTCATACCTGGTTTAAACAAAACTCACATACAGGGAGAATTTTTAAGTACTAATTAGTGCATGCACAGGTGGTTTAATTTTCTCCTGTGGCACATACCCTTGACAACAAACTTTGCATTGAAAGAATGACAAAAACTCAGTGGAACTCAAGAAACTGTGAGAAATCCCTATGTTCTTAAAGGAAAATATAGATAAGAAAAGCTGCCTGATAGAGCAGATGACATCAGCCATCTATGTAATGGTTTACATTGCATCTCTTAGAGGATACCAAGTGGTTTGGAAGGTGAAAAAAGATCTTGTATAGCCAACAAATATTTTTAATGTTTGTTATTTTGATGATCAATCTATTTCCTAAGCATAAGTTTGTATTTTGTACCAGATATGCAGAAGAAACAATTCTTCTGTTTGAGAAATATTACTTTCCTTCATTACTCTGGATTTTTACCATGATTTTGACTTCCATTGCTTCAAATTTGGTATTTTTCCATCTCCTTGTCAGAGAAGCCACATGCTATTTCATGTCTAGGTACTGCTTTTAGCTACTTCTAAAAGAGGACAACCAATTTCAATAACTACTCTTCTTGATCAGTACTTCACCTGATTCTATTAAGCTGCAGTCAAGAAGGACAAAGAAAAGTGTATTATATGTAAATAACTGGAAAGTTCAAAGAACATGATTATGTTACAGACAATCATAGGCAGAACTCTTCCTTGTTTACTGTAAGAGACATTGAATACTGAGAGACCTAATTTATTATGTTACCTAAGGTCAGGCTCCAGCACTTACCTCCTGAATTGTCTCCTGGACTCCATCTACCCACATTCCTGATGGAAGCCCAGGGAATTTACCTGGCTAACTTAACCATAGTCTGTCTATGAGTGGCTGGGGAATTGCTCCCTCAGACCACCTGGTCCACATGATTATTTCACTGAAGAGCCATCATCACACAATGCCAATTAACTTATTTTACATAATTACAGTGTGTGCATTACTGCAGAAAACCACAACTCAACTAAGGTAACATGCCAGGGAGTAGAAACCCTCCTGATAGCTTTTACACACTGTCTTGCCCCCTGTAAGACTAATCCAATGTCCTACTGTTTATTAATTTTATTTCTAACTTCAGTTACTTTTACAGGATCACAAGACATCATCCAACCCGTGCAGTGCAATAGTTCAGTGTATCTCCTGCAAGTCCAACACACGCAAGATGCACTCAGCACAAAAGGGAAAGAATATGACTAAAATCAGATGTTCTCGGCCTCCCCTTTGGTTTTATACACCTACTTCAGCTTTATTTTAAATATTCTACCTGAAAAGGTACGGTTGACTTGAAATATAAAAAAGATGCAAGAACCAGGCAGCAGTCTGAGTTAACAAGCTGCTTGCCAGCTGAGGAGTCATGCAAACATCCATTATTACAAGTCTAAAAATAGCAAGCCTTTGAGAAGCTCTTAGAACAGCAAAATGTGGCATGTTGATATAAAAGCAATTTGGAGATGAAAGAAAAAAGATGGTAAGAAGCTATTTTAAACAGATGGTTAAAGAAATAAAGCAATTTAATCCCAGCTTCCCGAGGCAAATATTGCCATCATTATCAGTGATGTTAGAGCCAACTGCTCCATGTGGGATCTTGCTGCATTCCCTTCAGAATGTCCAGGCTCCCAACAGTGGGGTCTACTCCAGATGAAAGCTACACAATTTCCTATCACTCCTTGAACATTCTCTGGGTGTATTTTCTACCCATTTTCTATCTCCCACAGCATACCTTTCCAGAACAACTGTGTTCCTTGCTGTTCAACACTTTGCACAGTGGAAGTCAGGTTCCAGTTGGGCTCTCAATGAATCTGTTACGACAGCAAGCCATCAAATACCAGATGGTGGCCCATAGCTTCTTCTTTCTCCCTAACAGATGTGCAGGCCACTTCAGAGGCCCTGGCAGAACCAACTTGTCTGGTCTACTGAAATGACGCATTAGTGCTGGCAATCAGCCTGGAAACCTTAAATATGGTACAAACTATGACTCCAGCTCAGAGGAAAAAGGGTAAGAAAATGGTAAATACCTTGAAATTAGAACTCTGTAGTCTCATCTAGCCTTTAAAATCAGGAGCCTGAAACTAAATACTGTGCACATATTGCAGCTACACAGTGAGGGTCCTCATTTTTTTGGCAGATCTGGAATTTCACAGGAGTCTGTCACACAGAAGCACTAGGAGGAATTTGAGGAGCAAATGTGAGGTAAATACCCCTGCCATGGGTACCCCTGCCATGATCTCACAGCATCATTTTGCACTTCCTCTTTTTAAGAAGGGCACACCCTCAGGATGACTATTTTGATGTGTGCACCATTTGCTTTGTGGAGGCTCTACACACTCCTTCTTGACTTCCAGAAGAGACGCCCCATGAAATTCATTCCCTCCAAGCACATCTTCCTTTATGAGCAGAAAACTGCAGTTTAAGGAGTGCAGCTACACACAAAACCCCCAGGCCGCAGTTATAGGATGGGCCTTCTGTATCCATTAGCACAGGCAGAAAAGGATTCCCAGCATGAAGAAGAGTCCATAAGAGCAGCTGAGAAGTGGCTTCCTCAGATGCTGAACTGCACATGGAAGTCCCTCTAGATATGGGTCCCTGGTGTCCAGCCAAAGGGGGCAAAACTAAAGACAACTAGCTGTAATGTGTGGGAAGATTTTCTTTTAGGCAGCCTCCTTTTCCAGAGTAGCTCAACCTAAGAGTCTTTCTCTAAGTACACACTGCACTAGAGGCTCATGCAATAGAGCATTTGTTAGCAGCACATTTTATGGCCTGCAAAGAAATAAAGTTCAACTGCTCATGCTCCAAAGCACTGGCAAAATGCAGCCATCCCTCAGCTCAAACCCACACTTTGGCACAACCCTGCAACATGCAGGATATACTCATGAGACAGGTCAGTTCTCACCACACCTGCAGAAGACAGCCAGTTGTACAGTTTAAATACTTTCTACACCAGAAGTGCATGATTTTGAAGACCATGGCATGGGCATTTCCTGGTGTAATAAACACCTGATCAATCTCAGCTGGAAGCACTGCATCCATTCCTGGGAACACAGAGAAGGCTTTCTAAAGGACACACTGCTTTTTTCACCAGGGTAGTAATGAGGTATCTAGATAAGGCTTCTCACACAACTAAAACAGTGCACAGAGTACTTGAAAGGAGATGCTAAAAGGAGATGGTTCATTGTGAAAGTAGAGCTCAACTTTGTATTTCATTAGAGAGATATGGAAACATGTAAGCAAAAAACCCAAAAAATCTCACAAAAAGGATATTACTAGGAAGATCACTAAATTTTTTTTTCCTTTGAAAAAAGGGAAGTTCCACAAGGAGATAAGGTAACGATGGCATGATACTAGAAGAGGAACATTTGTAATGTGTAGTACTAGTTCTACTATAACTGAAAACCGTCAAGATACACTTACCTGTGCCATAGACAAAATGCTCTGTATTCAAAGGAACATAACATCAGGAACACTGACACTACAGTTTATTAATACTTGTCAGATAACATGGGGAAGTCACACAGTTGACTTCAGTAACTACCGAGAAATCAAATGAGAAAGAATTTACAAATTGTAATTTCCTACTAAAAGCAAATCAGCTGTAGTGATGGAAAGCAAACCTGTTCACACATCTGATTTTATGCATCCTTAGCAGATTTCAAAGGCACAGACACAACCTGAAAATTACTTTTAAAGTCAGTTAACTTTTGCTATTTTCCCCCCTATAAGTGGGCATGTTCTCAAGAATTTTCCCTTTTTTTCTGGAATGCCATTGTGATTGGGGATCAGGACACTTTGGGTTTGTCTTATTTCCCAAATTACTTGGAAGAAAAAAATGCAAAGAGTATCTATGTATCATCTAAATGGAAAAACTAAATTATTACCAAGGTCATAATGATTTATTGTGGAAGTTTCAGTTTCATTTAAAAGGAAAAAAAAAGAAGAATGTTCTTTTCAATGAATAGAAGAATATTATCTACTGAATGTCAGTCAATACTTATTCTTTGTAAAGCATTTTGTCAGTCCAAAACATCAGTACAGTAGTAGTAACTGCTACTAATGAACATTGCAAGTAGACCATCTGACCAAGCCATTACTTAGAAGAGTCCCATGCCCTGACCTCATTGAAAATTACATCAATCTTTTTTTTAGTCCTTAGTTCATCTATTCAATATCAAAATGTCAAATCTCTCTGATGAGCTCAGCACATACACTGTGATTGAACATCTGAAAGGAGCTTCAGAGGCGCTTTGCACCTTCATGTCATGTGCACAGGGTCACTAAAGAACAGAAGCACAAACTTTAAAATTCATTACCCAGACTATGCCATTTAAGCTCTGCAATCAACTTACAAACTTTGTGTATGCAAGACAGGAGATCATTTGCCAAGATGACATTTATACTCAAAGTAAACAAGCAGCACAGTCTAGATTTCCTAATGCATCAGGCTGTTTGCAGGCTCTGATTGCTGATGTTTAGTGCTCAGACCACATGCATGCGAAGAAGCCATACAGTTGTGAAAACACAAACCACTCTGCTTAAACCTGAAACCTTCATGCTAGGAATCAGAAAGGACTGGGTTAAATTGTGGACTGTGCTGTCCTCAAGCATTCCTCCAGCCTCCTCCATCAGCACTGATATACCCTTGTGGGAGCACAGGACTCACTTTGCTTTGCTAAAGGGATGGAAAAACATGTTTGGAAGAAAGAAGTGAGGAGTAAACAAATGGAGACAAAAGATGAGGGCATTTGTGGAACCACTTAGAATTACTATGTTGCTAAAATAACCTTGTAATGTGAGGCAATTGGCTGTGAGTAGATTTGCAACGACAAAGAGCCACAAAATCTCAATATGGTTTGAAGTGGTTTTGCTGAAGGGAAGCAGCTGTAGCAGCTGGCCTCGATTCTGAAATGTTTTTGGGAAAAAAACACCAACAAAACAACAAAAGTCCCCACATGTTCAAGAAGCACATATCTGCAGAGAACATCAGGAGAGCCTTAGAGAGCTCAACAGGGCCTGAACGAGAACAACATCTCTTCTCAGGAAGGAGTGCACAGGGACCCTTACTCAATTTGCTCTCTTATTTTCCCCTTGTGGCCTCTGCCAGCTTTTGTTCAAAGGTAGGCTGGGTTAGAAAGCTCTTAATGCTCCTCTTTCCACCACATATTTATCTGAGCAAATTCAATGGGCCTGAATCCAGCTACAACAAGCTTTCTGGGCACCTCTGACTGTTATGAAATGTAGTGAATCAGCCAAGCTACATCAAAAAGAGAACATATTTTATTTGTTTACTGGAACTTAATAAACCAGGGCAGGGGGAAAAAAAAGTGTCAGAGAAGACACATCCCCACATATCTTTGTCTTAGAAAGCTTAGTCCTTTTCTCTGACCCCAGGCAGGTGTTGCTATCTGGCTTTCTGCCTCCCCATACCCTTTGGACTGTCTGCCTCCCTCCCCAGACCCATAGCTCTGCACTTCAGACACTTCTGGTCACCTGCCCTGTGATGCAGTTGAATCAAAGGTATCAGTGCTTATTTACGACCAGCATTTCCCCACTTATGTTCCCATTGCCATGGTGAGCAGCAACAGAGCCTGAAATATAAGGTCAAAACCTAGCCTAGATATCTCCCACAAGCCATATGGAATAGTCATTTTCTGAGGAAATTTCCGGCATAAATTTACGCTTGCTCTCTGACCAAAAGCACACCTCAGCTCAGCGCTCTGGACTCCTAACTGAGCTCCTGGGACAGAGAACAATAAACATCCCTAAAAAGGTTGGACCCAGATTCTTCTGCAGAAACTGAAGTTGCCAGTTCCTTACACGTTATCAGTGTTACTTCTTTGATCTCTGTCAGCCTCACTGTGTTTCCTTCTACCATGTGGAAGTTCAGGTGCATGCCACCTCCCTGCACTGCTTGCCAAGCATCTCAATATCACTTCATAAGAATTGATTATTATTTTCCATCCTTCAGAAGCTTTTCAGCCTATCCTTGCACAAATAATGCATGGCAATATATGTTGTATCTGGATATATTTGTGAAGACAAAACAGACCTCTTCCCCAGTTACTACTCCACTGAAAATCAAATGTAGGTCTGCATGTCTTGGATTACTCAGAGATAATGCAGTTAGCATCACAATACAGTTATGTAAACTGTATCAAACTAATCAGACATCAAGACAGAGGAAAAACTAGGAGAAAGCAAATGAACCCTGGAAAGAGATATCAAGTACAGGCTGCCAGGACTGCACATACAGAAATTCCTGAGGAAAGATTAAAATTATTGTGGTAAGTGCATCATGATTTAGGCCAGCCTAAGAGGGAGGCTGTCCACTTGGTGAAAACCTGGACCAAAGCAGATATTAAGCATAAGAGACTGTGTTCTGGAGACAGGTATGAGGACACAAAGTATGAAGCACCAAAAAGGCAGAAACATAACAACACACAATCGCTGTCTTGTCTCAGCAGGAGTCAAAACTCAGTTACTGGGACTGACGAGATTTCAGTATAAATTGACATTTCTGGGCATTAAATAGGATTATTCAATAGATGAGAACACAAAAGTGCAGCATTGACAATAGTGTCAATATATCAAAGTGATGATACTGCAGCCCAGTTTGGTATCCTAGGCTTGATGAATAATACACTGGGCAAGACAGAGGCTTTCCATTTCTGTGTTACCTCCTGTATCACCTCAGCCTTCTCTGGATTAATTTTAAAACAGCTATTTTGGGAACTTGTGAAAACAAAGGCAGATCCATGTCAGCTTTAGCTTGGGAGACTGTCAAAAATCCAACTCTAGCTGCAGTTTATGTGGAATCAAATGCAGACTCAGGCCTCAAGTTTGACATAGGTATCACGACACAGAGACATCAGCTGTTTTTTCCTCTGTGAATTGCAGCAAATCTTCTCTACTGAAAAGTTTTCATGTCATAGTTGCTTTCTGATCTGAAAAACAACAATGCAATTTAGAAACGCTTCTCCTCTACCTTGATACAATCTTGAGGAATGCAAGTGAATTCTTCAGTTTAATATGGATCACCAGCAAGATAAAAGAGGATAAAATATTTAAAAGAGATCAAAATTAAGAAAAAGATGTAATATCCAAGGAAAACAAAGAAATATTTAGCCAGAAAATAGGTATAGCTGAATGGAAATTGCCTTGTGCAATATAAAAAGTGTCAGTAAAGGGCTGTGGAATATTTCTTGCCTACTTTACTTACTTCATATCGAAAACACATTTTAATGCTTTGTTGTTTGTAAGTCTCTTTGTAAGTCCTAAGAGATCTGAAATGTTTGCTTTGAACTGCTACTGACCATACACATCAGTGTGATGAGAAAGACCAAAAGTTTAGTGGGAAGTGTGTACCATAAGCTGAGGAGCAACAGCTCCTCAGTTGTATCATTCAGCAGGCAAAAGTACATACAACTTTCACATAGGGAAATAAGTCCTCTCTTGAAGAAAGCCCATGGAAGTAAAAACAAAGGGACACTATAAGGAAGAGCAAAAGCTCTCAGAGCATTGAGGTGACTAGTGTGCAGCACATCAGAACTTTCCAAAACACTACTGTACTTCCTGGGTCACCATGTGCAGGTTCCAATATCTTTCCAAAGGCAAAATAGTCTGGAAACTGGTCTGGAAGATAGTCCTGATCAATTTCTAGATGATAGATATATATGTCACTATGTTATGGGACTGAACAGCAGCATATGCAAGCCAAGTCTCCTTCCTGAAGGTAAGATGATCCCAAGGCAAGTCATTTCCCTGTCTTCTTGATATTTCCAGCTGTAGCAAAGACAATAATGATGATGCCCACTGTATTATGCATTTAGATAAGATGAAAAGAAACAGAAGTGGATATGTACTAAAGATTAAATCACTTGCTGTGGCTTCTTCTCTTCACTGACTATCATGCAAACTCAGCCAAGGGAAGCTTAACAAGATATTGAACTGAAATGCATCTGGAACTGGACAATCCAGATTCAACCCTAGCAGTGTAAGAGTTAGCATCATTATTAATATGCTAAATACCACTTCTCCAATATCTCAAGGTGAAATATCAGAATTCACCTCTAGATCAGAATATCACCTCTAGAAGGTGGGGGTTTTTCCCTTTCCATGGGTACGTTATCACAGATATTAATTGGAAAATGTCTATTTACTTCAAATAGGAAGGGGAAAATGTGCCCAGACTGGAGATGCCCATGGCAGCTGCAGTGAGGAAACAAGAAACTACAGAACTACTACCAACATGAAAGTTTTTAGCATGCCACTGTAAAGGCTCAAGTGTCAGTTAGACAGACCTCTTTAAGAGTCAGATGATTTTATCACCAATCATCTTAATGAGGTTGCATACACAGCTGAGAGGAGCTGTGGGCACAATTTGACTCTAATTATTTGAATACATAGATTTTTTTCAAGTTCTATTTTTTTTTTTTGAAAGACAATATAAAAGTGAAAACACAACTCCTAAAAGAAGCAGCAGCAAAGTCTTACCGAGCAATCATGTAATCATAGAATACCAGGCTGGAAGGAGACCTTAGAACAGCTTTGCAGTGGCACCCCCAGGGCAATGCTCACCTCACCTGTGCCATTCTTCCAGCATGAAATCACACCCACAAGCTTGTAATCCAGCCCAGGGACTCCAAAGAAAAATGTAGCTGTCACCTGTACCTGATGTTCATCTAAATAATAGTCCCCAGCAGCAAGAAATTGACACATCACTATTTCTGTGTTTATGACACATAAATGACACCAGCACTCTGTGATCTGCCTCACCCACACTTTCTCTCTTTCCTTGGTAACTCTGGAAAAGAGCTTACCCTTCCCCTGGACTCCCTTTGATACTAAGGGATATCCATTTAGCTCTTCCCAGTGCAAGGAAATTCTCGTGGATCTAAGGTACCTGTGACAGCCAAGGCTTGCTTATTCCCTCCAGTTGTCTGAGCACATTAATCAGCCCAGATGAAGATTATAATGGATGCAAGGACTCCATGATGACTTGTCCCTCACAGCCAAATCTCGCCTTTGCGGCTTTATGAAGGTTGAAATATTTACGTGGCAATGTACCAATATCAAAATTCCATGTAAGATTTTTTAACTCAAGCATGGAACTTCAGAGGGAAACTAAAGAAATACACTTAATCCGCTCTGTGAGTACCAGCACTTCTGTAAAACAAACACGGCAGCAATGAAGGATTTCGCAGGACCCAACATCTTTGAAACAATCTCAAACAGCATAAATACAGTCCCCTGATTCATCCATCCTCTTTTCTACCTACTCTAACTGACTACGTTTGAATCATGCAAATGAGAAAAAAGATCAGCACGGTACCGTTAGCTGCACTACAAATCGCAGAAGCACAAATGGCATGGAATGTCTAAGCCTTTTAATAACGATGCTGTTCTCCACTGCAGATCACCTGGCATGCACAGTTCAGCTCTCTGAAAAAATAATGCAGTCACTCCCTGATTAAATTACTCCTGGAGTGGAAAAGACATTGAGCAGCCTGCCTGTTTCAATTGGCTGTGTAGTGACTGAGCTCCATGAATATGGAAATAATTGGAAATCTTAGACCAATATACAGGAGGATGAGGAATATGTGACCCACATAAAGGACATGCTGGAGTTGCATGAAATCATAGTGTAATATTAAACAAGTGAAAAATCCTTGATACCAGTGATAGAAGCTAGAAAACAAATGAAAATTACTTCAATAAAATGCCAGAGGGTTCTAACAGAGATGCAAAGCCTTCTCAAATGTGTTTTACAGGCTCCTTTCTCCTAGGAAAGAGGTATAACTGAGATTTTATTTTAAATCCTAATTCATAATTCTAATCTACACCTTTGTCTCTCTCTTGCTCTTGATGTTTAATAGGTTTACAAGATTACTAAGTAGTTGCCAGACTACTTTTTTTACTTGGGCTCTGAAGCTTTGACCTTAGTAGTAGTTAATAGCCCAAAAGATGCTAATCCGAGCATAAGAAATGGACAAGTACCCTAGGAAAACCAAAAAGCTTTACCACCAGATGATCCCATTTTCCCCAGTTCAAGCAGACAAACTGCAAAGAGAGTAAGAAAATTATGGCCCTGAGCTAACTGGAAAAATTCTGTCACATACATCTGTAAAATCTCTAAAAAAAGCTTACATTTTCCTTGGACGTGGCTCACTTGCCCACCTGTGCTAACCAGGAAGAACCAGCACTCCACTATAAGAGGTGCTTTGGTGAAATTGAAGTGCTCTGCTTCCCACATACTCCTGCATCTGGATACACGGCACCTCCAGGCGCCCCAAAGAGCTCTGTTTCTCCTGCTGCTCCCCGGAATCGCTGGCAAACAAAGTATGTCACAGCAACCTTCTTCAGCTTCTTCTACCTGGCTCTCATAGCAAAAGGCAGATCCAATAACAAGGAAGGAAAATGAAGTCTAAACCACACTGGACAAATGCAAACATCCATGCAGATAGAATTCTAAACTTTTTTTGTCCCCACGTGAAAACTAGGGCTACCAATCCATGACAATACTTTTAAGAAGTTCTCAGATATGCTCTCAAAACCATATTGCACGTACCTTACATTTGCAAAGATCTAGTTTCTCAGTGTAGTTAGTTCCTAAGGATTTTAGAGAGAAGTTTTATTTTCCTTTCTCAATCGCTGAGAGATTTTCCTTTCATTCCTTTAACATTACATAAGTGCTTTTCATTTCCTGAACAATTTTCAGAGAAAGCCGCTATATTTTTGGAATAGCTTATTAATTCATAAATTTATATACATGGTTCAATTAAGCATCAGAAAACTTCACCACTGACTTTTATCTCATAAAATCACCTTACACTATCCTGTAAATTGAAAGGTCAGTGGCATGTTTTCTATCCCCGTGTTTCAAACAAATCTCTGTATCAGTTTGTAATCTAGCAACCACTACTTTCACAGTAAATTCATTAATCTAAAGTATTTCTGTTTAAATTTGCTAGGATTAGAGGTAACATTATGATGTGTTACATATTCCCTTCAGATAGTTTTTTTACTTAATAGCAGTATGATGAGAAAAAAACCACTGCAGGTAACATGATTCCCAATACATACCACTGTATATTTTGCTAATAGCTTTTTACAAGTTTTCCCAAAATTTATTTAAAATCTCTTCCCTGAAATCAAGTGGCTACACCTCCTCACAAATAAAGTAATACAAAGGGTGTTTCAAAACTGTTACTTCTGTTTTCAGACTATTTTAACTAAAGATGAATGCTTTTCTAAAATACTGGCTCCACATTAAAAGCACACATGGGAAAGACTATTTGATGTAAAGCTGCTCCTTTCAAAATCAATACAACTCAAAGTTTCCCTCTGTGAAGAAAGTAGGTATGTATGTGGTCATTATAAATGTTAATGAAAATATCAGTTGTAGGACATGTGAATGCAAAGAACCCAAATATAGACATACTCTGGTCTGGGCAAGTTGAAATCTTACTGTCCTATCAGGGATTGGGTGACTGGCTACAAAAGCTAAAAATTAAAAATGAAACCAATGCAGCCTTCAAAAGTGGAAGCCATTTAGTTCACTGAGTGATTACCATTTATCCCTGGCACATGTAATTCTGTCTAACTCTGTTATGATCATTGCCAGCACTTTGATAACTACCTCCTATGAAATCAATTCATAGGGGAAAATGCTGAAAAAAAATCTTAAAATTAGGCAAGTACTAAAATCCCACTTTTAAGACTGAAATGTTCTGCCCTCCCAGATGTAGTTGAAATACCACCTTGGTAGCAGAAATGACATAGCATCTCCTTACCTTTCACCATTCACATCACGGCAAAAGATGTGAGTGCAACACAAACCAGTGACCATCAGTACTGGTCTGGGTAACATGAAACTCTCTGAACCTCTCTGCCTTGGTACATATGCCTGGGAGGCCTTTGGATATTCCATCACTCCTGTGGTTTGAACATTTTGGCTTGTAATTCTTTATTAAGCCAACTTTCAAAAGAAATGATCTCTTAGTAAACTAGATGGAGCTACAGATCACTCAACTAGTTTGAAAACCAAGTGATTCTGATTTCTAAATATGGCTATACCATAAAAGATAATCTAATAGGCAAAATTCTGACTTTAAATGCAGGACATTTAAGTCCAGCTTTTGGTTCTGCCACTGGCCCACTGGTAAGATTCTGTGTGAGCCTTTTCACCATACACAAATCAGGAACAATAAGTGAATTGCCTGAAAATCTGAGCAACATTATAAGCAGATGATTAATAGATATGTTGGGCTGCAGACTTTTGGCTTTGAAAATCTTGATCTAGTTTCTTATCCTGGAAAGGAAGCTGGGATTATTCAATTTAAGAACTGTCAACTATTTATAGTCTCAGCCATATAAAAAAAAAATTCTTTTAAAAAATAGCATGCCAGAAACCTCTTGCTGCCTCAACCATCTCCAGTAGAAACAATCCCCAGGGGTATCTGCACACTGTTCCAAGGTTGCTGGAGTGCATATGTTCCATGTCTTCTTGCCAGTAAATTGCCAAACCACTGTCAGACACACAACAGAGAGGAAAAAGGAAAAAAGTTCTGAGGATTTAACTTCAGTAGAGTTTCTATCACTGTTCTGTTACTTTAGGAGGATGATGCCCATGTCCAAGGGAATGAGTAATGTTTCTCTGTTATCAAGGCAATGCAGCCTGATCTAGTGGAAGGTGTCCCTGCCTATGGCAGGGGGTTGGAATTTTATGATCCTTAAACAATGTTCAATGCTAATGTAGTCTAAAGAACATTCCCATTGGCATGGAACAGGGCTAGCATAGGGTTGTTTAGCCTAAAACACATAAACCTGTTGATGATGAACCTGAAAACAGAATCCAGAACTGTAACTACTCTAAAACTGAGGTACCTTAAAGAAACTAAAAAACCACACAGCTCTCTGCTAGCTGTCAGATTCTTGTCAGTCTTCTGACAATCAACTTTCTGTCTCCGTGTCAGAAGAAAGACAGAGCTCTGCACAACATTGAATATGTTAATTTACTCATTGGTAGAGAATACAGCTCACCATGAAGACATTTTTTATGAAAACTAGTCCCAAAGGGAGGTGAAGGCATTTATTCCTGTTTTGACTAACCAGTCAAGTATAAGAATGTAACACATACAATAATAAAGATGTCTGTGAGCCTCTGACAAGGAAATCATTAGGAACAATTATGACATCTTATCTGGATAGACACAAATGAAATGGTTTGGGGATGAAAGATTAACACTCCACTGTCAGAAAACTTTTGTAGTGCCTGAATAAAAAACAAGAGTTTCTTCAAGAATCAGAAAATGACCTGAGTTATGCTGGTGTGGCCAAAGACACGATGCGATAGAGCTTTCTCCCACCAGAGGGTATAACTAACTGATGGAGGCTTGTGAGTAGGCTTTTTCCAGTAGATGTGACCTGAAAGGTAAGCTACATGCAAACATGAAAATTTTGTCAGAAGAGGATCAAGTCAGTAGGATAGGGTGAAAGAAAATATATAAGCTAGGTAGAAATAGATTCAGCATTTTTGCCTCATGTTTTTTTTATCTATATCTTTCATAAGTGTTTCTAAGTCCATTGCTGATTTTAACTGTTACAAACAAAAGTTCATAGTGCATTTCCTCTTAACCTGTCTTGACTTGTGCATGGTTTAGACTAACTAGCCTTTCCTTACTAAGGCCATGGGAAGACACATATCAGGTCACAAGGGTAAGAAAAGAAGCACCCAGTTAACCAGGTAACAGGAACCCAGTTCGGGGCATGCAAGGATAAATAGAGCAAGCCATGAGCTCTAGCATATTGACTAGGTAGAAAGCTGACACCACAAACATCAGGAAAAAAAAATACCTTCCAGTAACTGTTGGGAAACAAGAAGGATGGAATCTATTAAGATATTGCATCGACTCCAAAGATCCCAAAGAACACACCAAGCCACATAAATCACTTATCCTCCTTCCCCATTCATGTTTTGTGGCCAAGTAATGTCCATAGAAATGTCAACACATCATGGTGGGATTCTAATAAGATTGTCTTTGAAGAGCAGGACTGGCTACCTCACAAACCAGAGATCAGAAGGGAAGAGGGGAAGCCCAGTACACCCTCTGCTAGTGACAGTGGATCAGAGATCCTATCTAATTTTTTCACAAAAAGGTTCAGAAAACACGTTACATAAAGACTGCATTAGTTTATTATACCATTTAATTTTAAGTTTTTTAGGAAACATTCAATTTGAGATAACTTTAACAATAGGGATTAAGGGAGATTTTTTTTTGACAGTAGAAAACAGGTTGCAGACATAAAGTGTGTATTTGCACTGTGATAGGATATGGATTTATAACTCAAAAAAATAAGATGACAGAAAATAATAAGATTTGGTGTGATGTTGATTAAAGAAAGTTAAGCCTCATTGGGTTTTAAAACCCCTTAGAATTAATTTATTTGAGTATTGTAAATGCTTATAGTAGGAAATATTTTTGTTCTATAGAATTAAAATTAGTTTTCTCTAAGTTTGTAACTCTATCCTCTATCATTCCTTACCCCGTCCCGAGTAAAAAACCTCTCAACAAACTGTTAAAAGACACTTCTGAGTGGAGCTAACACTAGGTGGAATTCAAACAGCAAACAGCTTCAGAGATGTGATGAGCCAAACAAGAGAGATTTAAAACATTTTGCTAAACCAAAAGTGTTTCTGGACATGCAGTACAACATGTCTGCCTTAAAAGATGTAGACACTCCTTGTAAGAGATGCCCCAAATATTCAGATGGATTGATTTAAATAATGAGAAAGCTGTAGAAAGCATGAGCAAAAGCCTTGAATTATAAAAACTGTAACCTTGATACAGAAAAGAAAAATTAACATTCCTTGAATGGCAAGCTCTTAAATTGCTTGAAAAGAAATATGAACAAGAAGTAGTATTTTCTAATTCTCCATTCACTAATCATAACTCACCTACAGTGGTTTCCCACACAAATCCATTTTCAATGCAGTTGCACTGGGCAATGTTGCAGTGACACCTTTCAGCTGTTCTGAGGCTCATAAATAATGATTCAACCATTTAAAGCTATATACTTCCTGTAAGAAGCAACATTAAGTAGACAAGGAAGTAAACAGCTTGGTATGAATAATTATTTTATTTGGACTGCTCTTAAAAAAGAATACACAAAAAAACCATTGTACATGTTTGAAAACAATTCCACTCAAGTTAAACATTCCCATAAAAGTCATCTTCTTACAAGGAAAGTGATTCACAGTGGAAACAATTTGAAACCCAGTTTTACAAAGTTTGCATAAGAACTGTCCACCCAGGGCAAGAAATCCACTCGCTCCCACACAATGTGATAAGCATAGAGGACAAAACCAAAGCAAGAGGACAAAATCAACTACAAAAAATGATGTTTCATTGATCCAGAGAACACAAGCTGATAGGAACATGCAGATATGTAGTAGATATTGTTGAAATAAAAGTAGAGGATTTGAAGTGTCACATAGACGAGGAACAGTTTTGTGACAAGTATAAACACATTTTATCAATAAGAAAAACAAGTAGCAACAGGATAATCTTAGTAACTATAAAGAAAATAAATACTGCATCTACTTCATATTCTAATTCCAGAGAGAAGGATAAAAAATTGCCTTACCTCAAATACAGCTTGAAGAGAGACATTAACAATATGCCTACATCCTTTCTTAGTTCCCTTGATAGCAATCTAAGAAGAAATACAAAATAGCAGATAACTCTCTTCCCTGCAGAGAGCATGTGCCCAGGAAAAACACGCTTCCCAGTAAAGTGTTCAGAAAAGAAGTAAAAAAGAAATAATAAATTAAAACTCAAAAAGACAATCCTTGCAAAATAAAAAGACAAGAACTTTGTATTTGAAATTCACAGTATGATTTATTGCATTTTAAGGGAGTAGAGACATTCAGGAATTAGATAACATAGACTTAACTGTGATATTACCTCTATTCTCACTAAAATATTAATTCGGTACATTTGCCTACAAATGGAAGATTGTAAATTCATCCACACAGAACTTGGACACTGAAGACGTAAAAAGATTCCTATCCCAGTAGTAGGCACACATGGGCTCACATGATACAACCTTATTAACTTGTTTTTTCCCCCCAAACTACAGTGCTTACTACACCAACACTCAAATGTTAAATGCTTTGGTCAAGAGTTCAGTCACTGACCTGCAATGAAAGCCTTATGTTCAGCTCCAACATTTTCTAACAGCAAACAAGGAAAAAAAAATTGGTTTCACGGAATCAACTGTTAAAAAAGAAAATCCTCACATAAGCTTTCCCCGAGGGGGAAGAAATATCCACAAGCTTTAAATTGGCCAGGCGGATTTAAGAGGAAGCAAAAAAAAAAAAAAAAAGCAGCTCTTTCTGTTGCGTCAAAGAGCCCACTGTGCAATAGGAACAGTGAAGAGAGTTGTTAAACTGGCAAGCTTTTGCTGAAGACAGCTTTTCAATATGCTCTCAGCATCGTCTCCCAGGGCTGGCTGGAGACAGTCCCACTCCTCTTATATGGGCTCTGCTCCTTCAAGAGGCAATCGCTCTTAAGGACAGTTTCTATAAACACACTGTTCTCCCGGCTTGGCTGCACATGATGAGGGCAATTGCACACGTATACATACCTGCATTCAGGGAGCAGACCTGCCTGCACTTGGGGAAAATGCAGGCATACTCAAACCAGCAATCATTACCTCGGCTTAAGAGCAGGATGCTATTGATGACTGACTGCTTGCTAAAACTCCCTTCCCCACTTAGAGCATTCAGTGTGCTGTTGGAAAGCAATCCTGAAAGGCACAGTACTTAGAGCGGAAACCTCTAATGCAATTCCATTGGGACGCTGTAGCCCCAGCAGTGCTCTTTGATTAAAGGAAATCAGTAGTCACATGCTGCTGCCTAGCTTTGTGTGTAGTGCAGAGCTCAGAGAGCCACCAGAGAGTGCAGCTATGTGGGATGAGTGAACTGTCCCTCCTGGGAGTGATGGCTTCATCACTGGGGACATCTTTAGAGGCTGAACCCGTGTACATATGGTGAACAGAGTAAGGACTAGCCACCTTGTAAAACATTAGTAAAGCCACATTCATCACCACATACGGGAAACTGCCACATAGATCTCTGCAGGGGAGGACACTGCCCTGCATCCCTTTTACAAGCCAGGGAGACCTAAGCAAAGGTATTCAGAGCACAGTTCAACCTACTCCAACCTGCTTCTGGTCCACTGCACTGCCTTCTGGGCTTCACTGCCTACAAAGGGAACCCACGATGGCTTTCCCTAAAAGAGGTTGCAGACAGCAACATTTTTAGAGACGAGTGCCACTCCAAATGACAAGGTGACAAATGCCTGCAACGTGTGCGCAGAAGGAACTTGCAGGAAGAATGGCATTGGCAAGGGACAGGAATAGAAAAGGGAAAATACAAACTGTAGAATGCATTTTCCAATGTGATTGCAGAATTAAAACTGGGGACAAACATATGCAGCTGGTTAATTTAGGATTTCTCTTCTATTTTTATATATTTCAGAGTTGCCACAGGGACATTATGAGTCTGAATATCTGGGAAGGCAGCAGAAGGAAAGTAAGTATATGCAGGAGTTAAATTCTCTCTATTTGTGTTCTTTCTCTACTTAGTGAACTTCTATATGGAAAAATTACTGGTTTCACAGCTTCTCTTGAAATCCTTCCAGGTGAAAATGAACTTCTCTCCTAAAAAATGTTTCCGTAAATGACAGACTAAGTTTCTGCAAAAAGTACCTTCAACTTAGAAGAGAAAGCTTTTAGCCCTGTAAATTTAATGCAAGGTCCTATTTGTGCACCAAGCGGTGTGCTGCTTTATTGTGTTCTCACAACACCAGACAACTCACTGTGTCCAAAGCCCCAGCTGTAGTGCCACTGGAGTCATATAGGCATAGATTTGGCCATACAAGAGTAGAGTGATTAACAATTCTGTCTGTGCTGTGTGGAAGATAATTACAATCTGGTTCAGTTTCTCAGATCTAAAAGCTAGGTAGGTATTTTAACACATCTCATAATAATAGTACCTGCTCATAAGATTACCTAAATGTTTCCTCCTATAAATCCAGACTCCCCACCACTCATCACTGTCAAACTGCATGTTGAAGGAAACTGGTGATATTTGCTCTTTACTTGAAATGGATTTTTGGTTTATCTTAGTATAATAAAAGTAGATTGATTTGCATGTTGAGCAGGTGGCTGGACCAGATGATGTCCTGATGTCCCTTTCAACCTAAACTATTTTGATTCTGTGAAAATAAGGTCAATTATTAAAAGCTGCCTTAGGCTATTACAGAAATTAAGTGGACTGTGGCCAACTTCAGTGTTTTGCAGCCGTAATTTGGATTCAGCTGTCATATGCAGTTTCAGAGTCAAAGATCTCCATTCTGTCATTTTGGGAGAAGCTACCAGATCTGCTAAAACATAAAACATAAGCATTTGTAATGATATTGCCATCTATGAAGTCATTAATGGATATCACTTTATGGAGAGGGCTGTATTGGTTCCCATACATCCCTTGCTGTTCCACCCTTGGGCTCCCAATCTCCTTTTTTTTCCCCCCTTCTTATCATCAGTCATCCAATCTCAATTTAGTGTCTTTCAGCTGCAAGGGACAAAGAAGACACTGAGAATTCTGAGTGACTGAAAGCCCAGACAACTCATGCCAGCTGTAGAAATTCCTCTGCAACAAAGCAAAGGACACAGAATTGACTACAAAAATCTACAAAATAACAGAACTTTTTGCATGATCCCTAGTTTTTGTGTAGACTCCACCACACTGCTAGCTCAACACAGACTGTCTTCTCCAAGGCCCCACAGAGAAGATGTTGAGAAGATGACCCCTTTAAAATCTTTCCAGTATTATGCAAAGCTTTAGCTTCCTTGTTACCCATGGCAGACATCAACTCCTGCTCCCCAGGCCTAAGGAGTGCCTATCAATTCAAGCCCACACCATTTAGCACAGCAGTTATCCCAACCTTTGCACTGCCACATTGTAGACCAGACCAGCTTCATCCCATACCTAAAACCCGACTACATGCCCTTAGGGCTTGTTGTTAAACACCAGTCCTGTGTAAGTGACAGCAGCCTATGGCACCAAATCAGGAAATCCAACACAGAATGGATGCTATCTGCTGGGATTATACTGACAGAAATGTAGAAAGTAGAGAATAACATTCAAAGCCCTTTGCTGCTGCCAAGTGCCAACCTAACACCTTCCAAACACTCTCCTGGCTCATGGAGACTGCTTTTGTGGTGCAGAAGGAATCTGAAGCACCAAGGTCTACAATATTGCACACATCATGTATCTGTCCCTGTGCTGCATCAGTTACACTGCCTGAATCCACGGCAAGCATTATCTCTGTTACTCATAGGCCTTCCTAAAGAAATGGGGCAATCTTCCCAGGGAAAAATCATCCTTCACCACTGCCTTGAGGTCAGTACCACCTCTTTCCTGCTATAGAAGGTCACGAAGCCTCTTCCTGAAAAACAAGGCCCATGTAGGCATTTCAGCTGAGTCCTGTATTCCTGCAGGAAGGAGGCTGTGTGCACTTCCAATTGTCTGGCTAAAACGCTGAGATTCAGCATGTCCTGCACTGTGGAAATCAAAAGAGCACATTCTGGGCAAGAACTCAGGAATGCCACGTTAAGTGGAAAGGAAGCTTCAGATCCCGACAGGCGTAGACCAACCCCACCACCACTTACATGCTTGGCTCCTGGAACTACATCAGTAGATCAAATTTAGTACAGAGGTGGCTCTAAACTGTCAGCCTGGCTAAAAACTGTAGTTTATGTTCCAAGTGCCTTCAAATACTAGTCCTGCGTCACCTGTTGCAGACACAGTGCCCATATTCTGAAGAATACTTCCTCCCATCCACAAATGAGGTGTAGGTGGTGTTTCCTGCTTGCTCAGTGGAATCATTTGCCCCAATCCCCTGCAAATCAAATCCTGCTCCCTGTATCTATGTGAGGATCACAGAGCAAACAGTATTACCTCCTAAGTCCAGGGGTTGGGCAGCCTTAATGGAAGTCCTTTCTTAGGTTTAAACCCTTCCAAGCCTCAACCACCTTTGTCTATGTCCCCTTCAGACTTCTTCTCTCCTGTCAAGTTATGCTGTTTGTATCAAACAAAAGTGGACTCTCAATTTCTCCTTGCCTGGAAGGGCTGACTGGACTGGCAAACACATGGAATATTAGGAATGCAGAGGTAATAATTCAACAAATCTCCAGAAGAGGCAGCAGTACTTCATTTGAAAAACAAAAACAAAAACCAGATTATTTACAGCTTTAAAAGAATTAAGAAAAAAACAAATCCAGTTTCCAGAGGACACATAGGCACACACACAAGAAAAAACAAAAAAGAGATTAAAAGGTGTTTCTAATTTATTGGAAGTATTCCCCCTTGCCTAGTAGATTAAATACAGAAATATCTTGCTTTCAGGACACCTTGAAAAACTGGTTTAAAAACTGCCATCTTCCTGCCGAGCTGATGTCTTAGGGGTGATTCTGCACCAGCAATTTTTCAGGGCACTCCTCACACATCCATTAATTTTCAGAAGTAACTTTTGGTAATCCTCTGCCATCCATTTCACTCCTGCAGCATCCTGATTCTGGCCTCACAAGCAGCTTATGGGGAACCCCAACCAGGCCATCAGCTCTTGCTGGGCAGTTTCCAAAGAGACAGAATACACAACTTTATTCATATTCATTCCCATCATATTCAGTCCCACAATGCAAAATGATTAAATTATTATTATTATTCAATCAAATTTGGCCGTATGTATGTGCACAGGCACATGGAGAAGAGCTCTGGGTAAACCCACCCACCGGCCAGTGATTAACATTGCGGCACTGGCAGGGGACTGCAGGGCTGTGAAGCCATTTTTAGGGACCTGTGCCATCTTTCAGCAGTTTGGAGTTTAATAGCAAGAGCACAAGAAGAGGAGGCACCTGTTTTATCAGGGAGTGCCTTTCTGCTGTGCCTTTGTCACAGTTACCTCAGCAGGAACGCAAGGACCTTGCCTTTTACCTCAAAGAGAGGTTTACAAGTCTGTTAAAGCTATTTGCTAAAGGGATTATTGCCCTAACTCTTAGATGTGTAGATTTATGGATTTGATCAGTGGAAGTCCCCAAGTGCAAAGTCTGTAAGGTCTGTTACAACATCAGAAAGGAACAGGCCACTTGAAAGGAGCAAACAAGAAAGCGGCAAGGAAAGAAACACAGAATTTCTACTGAGTAACATAAAGGGCTATGTTTGAAATCAAGCGTCCTAACACTAAAACCTAGTGACAAGAAGCAAGACTCAGTTCCAAACTGCCGGAAGGTGGATGCACATCTGTGGTGAAAGGTCCCACTTTTCCTTTGCATTTGCCTGCGGTGACTTCAGGAGCGGACTGCAAGAACTTCAGAGAAGCACTGGCCCAGGCAGCGGTGCCTTGGGCTTTCAGAGAGGGCTTGGACTCGCAGCAGCAGCAGCAGCAG
>VXBQ01002398.1:5598-19592 GCA_013400175.1 Phainopepla nitens
AGCCACGGCCCCTGGCTGCTGTATGCAACAACACTTTACACGAAGAGCCATCTGCAGTCCCCACCTCTCCGTCAGGCTCCTACAGGAGGGGCCTCAGAACTGACCCAAACACTCAGGAACGGGAGGAAAGCTTTCAACCTCTGCTTCCCGGGGCCAAACTTACGATCCACGGGGATTTGCTTCTGGCGCTGGGTGTCGCGGGCCGCGCCGCCGCCGCCGTCGCTGGAGGTGCTGCTCTGGCGGCTGACGGCGGCCGGCGCCTTGGGCANATGCAGAGAGCCGCGGTTAGGAAAACAAAATTGGGGCGCCATGTCGGGCAAAGCCAGACTTTGCACCAACGAAGCTGGGGCACGACGTCGGACAAAGCCAGACTTTGCACCAACAAAGTTGGGGCGTGATGTTGGACAAAGCCAGACTTTGCATCAACAAAGCTGGGGCGTGATGTCGGACAAAGCCAGACTTTGCATCAACAAAGTTGGGGCGTGATGTTGGACAAAGCCAGACTTTGCACCAACGAAGCTGGAGTGCCATGTCGGGCAAAGCCAGACTTTGCACCAACGAAGTTGGGGTGCGACGTCGGGCAAAGCCAGACTTTGCGCCGGAGGCATCGCGCTTGCCGGACAGAGTTCCAAAATTCGCCAAAAGTTGGTCACTGTTTGGCATCGATTTCTTTCTCTGCCCAACACAAGGCTCACAGCAATGAAATCATCTCAAAAACGTTTCTTTCTTTCAAGGAGATGAATTCTATAAATGAGATTGTTTTTAAATCTCAAACTTCGGTTAGCTTGCACTTTTTAACACCTTTCAAAATTCTTGACTTGCTGAACTTCATCAGCGTAAAAATGTGTATTTTAGAGATGTTATTAAATAAAAAAAACCCTGAAAAATGAACACATCCAGCCACACCTAAACTCAACTAATGTTTTAACTTACAAATGTCACTGAGGTTAGGATACCACATTGTTTCTTGAACTGCAGACAGCATTTAAGGGGTTCCTGCTCCTCCTATCCATTCATCTATGCCTTTTCAGCTACTGATCACCACAAACCATCCCAAGGCAATAATCTGATTAAAAATCAAGCCCCAGGTTTCACAATTCTTGGAATAGGGCTGTTACTTCTTTCTCCCCCACTTCATGCAATGCCCTAACAACATGTAAGTTATCTTGCAGCTAATAACTAACTAGCAGGTGTCTCAAGAATTACCTTTGGGAAGTAATTTCTTCTTTATCTTTAGAATGACACCAGTTACAGGAAGAATTCCTGTATTTTCCCAGAGGGATCATAAAGACTGACAAATCCCTAAGCCATCTATGCTACCCCTTTCTTTCAGGCAGGTCAGACTCCACATCTCACTGTTTAACAGCATTCCTTCTCCACAATTTTGGACTAACACAGGTTGAATGTTCAATATTAAAGTTTGTTTGCTCAATAGGGATGCCTCATCTCCTCGGTATGAGAAATCTGCTTGCTTTGGTACGAAGAGAGATGAATGCATTCTCCAGATTCACTGCTCCTTCCTGAAATACCTTTCCCTATTTCCTTGGAGGCAGAGGGTCTTACAGAGGATCAAGTAGGGAAATATTTGTAGGAGGCATATGTTAGAATCTGAGCAGCAAATCACTGCCCTGACAACAACCAAACTTTCCTTAAATGTCAGCAACTGTCTTTGTACAGGAATGACCAGCTCAGTGAAGTCCAGCTGGTGGACAAGGCATCCAGTAGTGAGTGGACACCATTACAGCAATACTGATTTAAACCAGCAGAAAATTTATCCATCAGCTTCTCCAGTCAATCAATTAAGCCTGAGAAATGACTCTTACTTCCCTTGGATGATTTTTCACTTAGACCATAATAGTCAGTTACTAAATCAAACATATATCACTGCAAAACATCTTCCATTAAAGCTTTTTGTTTGTTCATTTGTTTCTATCTCAGCATTTTGTTATTCAAAGGCCTCCATCTTGACTGCTTTGTGCAATGTGGGGAGATTGAAAAATAATCATGACAGACTTTTCTGTGTTCTACTGCTTCAATGTTAAGAAAACAAATGCTTTTTTAATTGTCAAATGACAAGGAAATCGAAATGCATAGCATAAAAGTGAACAAGCAGAATAAATACATTTATGAAACTTGCCCTTTGGTGGAAAGAGAGTACCCTACTAGGTGTATAGCAAATATATCATCATTAATTACATATGGATGTACTGGGATAGACTCAAAATCTTGTCACTGAGGTTAAAAATTTCACTAAAACATTCCAATGATAGTCACATCTTTTAACCTTCTGCACAGATTCCAATTACTAGACTGTCATCCCCACAAGGCACGTTCTTCATGTGTGTTTTGACCTTCTTAAAAAAAACACAAAGAGAAAGCAGAACATTTTTATGAGAGGATTCGTTACAAACCAAAGCATCCACTGCACGTTGCCACAATCATAATCCAGACACAGAGAAAGCTAAAAACTCCATGTAACTTCAGTGGATGTTACTGGAGGAGCTGCAAAAACATGTTGTACTGCAATCATAAGCCTCATCAAAACAACTTGCTGCAGTGAAAACAAAAATTAATCTGGAAGCATCACTCAAACTCTAAATTTACAAATGCAACCACATTAAAATACACTTTGCATTTTGTTGAACAGTGCCCAAAAACCAATTATATATTTCAATCCTATTTAACATTTCTTTTTTTAACACTTCTTTTTTTAACTCCAGATCTTTTGAGGACATCCACACATTCATCCCATCACTTCTATTCATTGCTATACAAAGAACCAAGCATGCACTATGGAACTGGGTGACTACATAGTCCAAAAGAGGAATTTTTGAGATTCAATATCAGAAGAGTAATTCAGTTACCTCTGAAAGCTCTCCCAGTAATTGCTGTGAGGAAAATGGAGTAAATCACATCAAACAGTATTGTTAGAAAGGTAAAAAAGTAACTCACACATCACTCCTGAAATTTCATACACATTAGCAATTTAAACTAAAGGAACATTAGCCTTAGTAATTACCTCTTCTTACTCACTAGGAAACTAACAGTGAATTATTCTAATATTCTTATTTTGAATAGGGAACAGAGTGCTGGCTACAAAACATACACAAGTGATGCCATATAAGCAATCAGCTCTTTATAAATTACCTAACCAGACAGAAACTTAGAAACAGGTTTAATAGAAAACAAAACCCAAGGGAAGGACTGCCAAAGGATTAAAGATTAGGGGAATGTAAAGAACACTTGTAATGTAGAAAAATAGGAGTTAAGTCACAGTAGGTATTTAAAAAGTGCTTAATTTTTCTAGCTCAAGAAATATTGGCTAGCTGAGCAAATGAGATAAAGGTCAGACATGTACTCACTGAAGGGTTTGGGTTGGGAGGGACCTGATGGTTCCATCTAGTTCCAAAGGCCTGCCATGGGCAGGGACACCTTCCTCTATCCCAGATTGCTCAAACACCCATCCAACCTGGCCCTGAACACTTCCAGGGATGGGACAGGTTCTCTGGGCATCCTGTGCCAGGGCCTCAGCACCCTCACAGTAAAGAATTTATTCCTAATATCCAATCTAATCCTGTCCTCCTGAAGATTAAACCCACTACCCCCAGTTCTCCACTCCACACCCTTGTGGGAGTCCCTCCCCAGCTCTCTTGCTGGTCCCCTTTAGGCACTGACAGGCCTTTAGAAAGCCTCTCCAGGGTGGAATAATCCCAATTCTCTCAGCCTTTCCTCACAGGAGAGGTGTTCCATCCCTCTGATCACCTCAATTCACGTAAATTGGAACAAATGCTTGAAATTGTTTGGAATGGTGATGATACACACACACTCATTAAAAATCTGGGTATATCATAAAAGTTTACTGAGACTAAATTTTGTTTTCTTATTTCTTGCCAGAAAAATCTCTGTTTTTACAGGAAAAAAAAATTCAGTCCCAAAGCTGTTTTCAACACACTACAGGCTGCATCTGGTGAAAAAACAAGATTCAGTATGACTCAATTTATTTTTAATGGAAGCAAAATAGTAAGTTTGAGTAAAAATGCAAACCTTGATCAGTGTAAAAGAGTGAATTTAACCTTTTAAATTCTTTATCAGTGCAAAAGAGTAGGAACAATATATTTTTAAATATTATATATTAAAAAATATATCTATTGTTTTATATTTTTTCAATTATTATATTTCATATGACATTAAAAAAGAGAATATACATACTCAAACTAGGGGGAAAACAGAAGAAGAGGCATTGGAAACAACCAAAACCAGTGTTAGTGCTGGGAAATGTTCTCATTAGGTGCAGACAGACACAGCGCTTCCAGTTTATTCTCTTTGTGAAGGTTTCAGTGCCACATTCCTGCCTGCACAGTGCCAGGAGTCCACCAAGAGGGCTGCAGAGCATTCAGCCCCAGGTTTTTCAGCAGCACTGTGGTTTAGATTTTTCCTGGGATCCACTGAAGGAACAAGAGAGACCCAACCTCTCATCTTCAGCCAAAAGGGCCCCAGGATTGGAAAAGAAAATTTCAAGCAGGGTCTTTTGCCAGAATTTACTTTGGTGGGTTCAGCTATTATTGAAACATATGCCTACTAAAATCTCATTAAACACCACCTAAACCAGTCCTTTGCAGGTTACAACACATTTGTGGTTCTACTGAATTTACGGGAAATTTAGACAGGATTTACTTATTCAAATTGTTTTAGCTAGGACTAGTCCCCCTTTCTAAATAAAATAAAATAAAATATGGACAAACTGCAGCTTATTAAACATTTACTCTCTGCCTAAGGATTTTGTACACTTCACTGATAATATAACTGTCTCACCTCAAAAAGGGTGTCAGGAGATTAATTAACATGCCCGCCAAGATACACAATTCCATCCTAATTACGTTCTTCAAATTTAATTTTCAACAGCGTTAAAATAAAGTTAATAAAACGCACAGAAAATAGGAAGTACTATGATGAATTATTTCAAAGATTCACCAGCAATACTTTTACAAATAAAGAAATCAGAGTGCTTGGGAACCTCTTTATGTTCATATATAATAGGATGGTGAAACACCAGTGCTGGCTCAAAATAAAAAAATAAATTAAATGACCAGCACCTCAGAAAACCCTGAAAAACAATAATTAACAGTAGTAGAAAATGGAACAATTCAGCAAAATGTTCTCCTAAAAGTACAAGAATATCAAACAAGCAAAAATACAATTTCCTGGAACTAATTCAACTGACCAGAAGACAAACAAAGTTACACCTCTGACTCACAGAGATAATTAAATAACTGGGGTATTGCTGGCAATGTCCTGCAAGTATCACATCAGGGCTTTCAAGTGGCTATTTGGGATCCTGAAAGCAACTGAGAAAAAAAATCAGGATTTAAAGTAATGTGTGGCCTTAGAGGTCACTGGGCAGAGGAACAGAGAGGGAGCAAAAACCACTTTGCAGCTCTGAAAATAATTGTGATAATGAGGCATCCATCTCTCACAGAAGGGAAGTCTGTATCATCACCAAGTGCAAAAATCCTCTCTCTCAATGGAATCCTTAATTCTTCCTGATAATCTACAAGCAGCCTTTTGGTGAGCAGTGCACTGAAGGTTCTGAGTCTGTAAAGGAACTGCCCATTTCTCTGCAGGTGGCCACAGCAGCCAGGCCACTCTGAAAGCACTTCACTGAAAGCAGATTCCTGAAAGCAGTTTTTTGAAAAGCAGTTTTCTGAAAGCAATTTTCTGGAAGCAGTTTTCTGAAAGCTGGAGATGACTTGGGAGAGCAGCAAAAGCTGCAGAGCACCAGGACTGAGCCTTCTCCTGTTCAGGGTCTGGCAAAGGTGCTGATAGGAACCACTTTGATTTCCTGCTCTACCCACGAGTTCTCCTGACTTTGGGCAAGGCATTCATCCCTTCCAGGCCTCAGTTCTCTCTGAAACAGCAGCAATGCCCCACAGTGCTCTTGTGGAAATGAATGGAGTTATGCAAATACTTCCCAAATGAGCCATGTGTGCATCACAGGAAAACAGACAAATGAGAATGCTCAGCAGAGTTAAAATTATAATAATCACCACAGAGTTAAAACAGCATTGCTGACATGTCTTGGTAAAGACTTCATTTATCCTGTGCAATTCACTATATTCATAAATAATTTCACAGTATTTCAAGCTCACATTTGAACTTGATCAAGATGTAGAATAACCTGCCAGAGGGCAAAGTAACAAACTTATCTTAAATGGTGTTCCCTGACCCTAATTTTCATAGGTCCATGGAGAATGCTTTGTGGAAATGATTATTTTATTGTATGCCACGTCTTGTCATTATTTCAAACAGAAAACTTCAAACCCTGCAGTGCATTCCAGAGTAATGGTGTGAGAACCTCTACTCAAAACTGTACTCAGCCTGCTCAGGACTTGGTGGCAAATTCCAAACACACAAAATAACATGCACAGGGAGAAAAAATCACCAAGCCAGATCTTTAAATCAGGATTTGAAAAGCTCTCTAGATGCATGCCTCACTTCACAGACAGGCAAATCCACAACCAATGCAAAAATGAGCCAAGATGTTACAGGCAAACAATTTGGGACAGGAAAGTTCAGAAATGATTTGATTCAAGCCCACCAAGATCAAGGCACTTCTGCTACATTATTTTGCAAACATTGTGGCATTTCTTGGTTTTCAGTCATCAGCTGGAAGGTGCAGACACAGACAATGAATATTAGATTAGATTAAATTATTAAACTTCAAGCTTCAACAGAAGTTTGGTTTAAAAGTCTGATTTAGAGGCAGGCCTGGAATTTCTTCTTAATCCAAACTTGTTTGCCTAAATTTTCAAGATCATTAGAGAAAAAAAAAGGCAAGAAAGAAATCTTAGAAAATATAACTTCTTCTTTTAGCAGCCTCTAACTCCCTTAAATTTTGTCTAAAAATACATATTACAACTTTATTCTGTATAACTGTGCTGATGTAAGAATTTTTTTAAGGTAATTTACCCTCTAATTCTGTTCAACATATAAAAGAAACAGCAACAACAAAAAATATTAGTTCCACACCACTACATGAAAGAAAGAAAATTAAAATTAGGTCGGGATAATAGAGTGTTATTCATGCACAGACATAGTAATTGAAAAATACCTGCTTTGTGAATTCAAAAGCAAATATACCTCCTTTTTATGACTCCAAAATTACAATAATTAAATAAATTCAAGACTGGGATAGAGACACACAAAGACAGAAAATAAAAGGAAAAGCTAGAGTTCACTCTTCTAGGAAAAACAAAGATGACCCTACCTTAAATAATTCAAACTCCTTCTTTGGCATCAACAGCTATCAATTCACAAAGGATATTTGCAATTAAAATAAATGTAAGATTGAAGTTACCACCTCTAAGCAAATGAGCAGGTAAAAGAAACTGAGGTGAAACATTTTGCTAGATCTCTATCGACTGTATTCCTCTGTGAAATACAGACACCGCCTTCAGATCCTACAAAAAAATGTGAATTTTTTTGTGACGTATCAGTGGAAGACACAGCTATTTCAGCCTTGCTGTGGCTCTCTTCCTGCTCCACAGGCACACTCTGACACTTCCCAAGGAGGGGTTTTGCCCCCAGCACGGACAGTACCTGGATGGTGCGGGTGTAGGCGGGCTCTGGCCAGCCCTGACTGCCTTCTGCGCTCCTCAGAGGGTCCAAAATGTTGTTTGGCACAAAGCCCGTGCTGCCACTTTTGTTCTGAACCTTCCACCACTGCTTTCTGTCATCCAGGATCTGAAATAATTTGGTGGATTAATTGCATATCTTTTCTGACTTTCCTCCCGCCAGTACTTAGGCTGTGAATAATTTCAAAACAAAACCACAGCTTTGCCAGGTTCTGTTTCTGCCAGCAGGTCTTGCACAATGTGTCCCTCAGAAACCCCTGTATCTTCTCTGATTCTCACCATCCCTAATTCTACATGTTCTGCTGCACTTTTCAAAATGGGTCTCTCAAGAAAGAATACGTAAGTGTGTAATGAAGTTCTGTAAAACTCGAGAATGTGCTGGATCAGACAGTGGAGCAAAAATCAAATACTTGCCCACAGAGATGCTGCCATCTCTACAACCCACATGACAAAAGGAATAAATAATTGCTGATAATCCAAGTAAAGGCAGCTCTGGGGGAGCACAGATTTGGAGACACAACACTTAGAAAACAGGGAATGGGAGCAGGATGTCCAGGAGCAGTCAGAACTCTGCCTGCCTGCCTCACATTCTCATACTCAGCATTTTCTCCCTTCCAAATGTATCTCACTTTTAGGGTGCCACATCCTCTTGGAAAGAACAGTCCTTCACTATACCTTGTGTGTACACAGGTAGTTATTTAAACACTATTTAATGTTTAAAAGCAGCACTAGAGGAGGTGGAAGGAACACACAAATGTATTTCGGGCACGGATCTCTACGGCACCCTTCCTAAGTCAGCAAAATTGCTGCAAAACAAATTAAATTAACTGAACTTTCCATACCAAGGCAGACAAGTCAAACACATTGAAGCAAACATTAAGGAAAGCCACACTGTCCACAGGAAAGGTACCCTCAGCTTTGAGTAGCTGCAGAAATTTGTGTGTTGTCTTTGCAAACAAAATTACCTCCACAATCTCTTCCTTCATGACAGAAAGCTCACTGTTGTTTCTTGCCATGAACTCGTACTTGCATTTGGCATATTTCTTGTTCTGTGCTTTATTGTGTGCTTCATAATTTCTGCAAAGCAAAGATCAGACTATTGTTCAGTGAGACAGTCAAGCAACTAAAACCACAAAATGTCCTCTTCAAGTAACCCGCAAAACATTTTTTAAAACAAAAACCTCTCAATCATAATATGATGCTGCTGTAGAACTACCTAGTCATAATACACTGATTTAAGTGCCAAAAGAAAAAAAAAGGATAAATAAAACAAGATAAAGAGGTGGCTGAAATACAGAGACCTCAAGAACTGCTAATCTTTATCAGCTCGCTGCTTGCAAGATGTATGATAAGAACCTAGATTAGCAGGTGCTATTGTTTCAAAATAAACATGTACTCTATATTTAGTTTGTTTTCCTACAGGAGGTTAAACCATCATTTGCCATATAAACAAATGACTAAGGATATAATTGATAGCTTGGGCTTTGCATGAAATTGTATTTCCAGTGTTCATCGCAGATTGTTTCAAATACATAATAGATTAATAATTTTTTTTTGCCATCAATACTAATGGAGTTAAACTCTAAAAAACGTTCACCTATTGTACATCAGTTTTCTTAATTGACCATAAGATGCCATCAACTTGAACAGCTTCAAGTTACTCTATCAATTAAGAATGAGAAATAACTTCTTGCCAGCTACACACAGGATTCAAGGCATATCACAGTAAGCTCTGTAGCTTTCTGTTTCCATGAGAAAAAACCTGTCCAGAATGCCTTTAGTTACAGAGCTACTACTCTCTTTGACATAACACTTTTTCATTTGAGAAGTCCCCAGCCCACTCCAAAGAGGTCCACAAACCCCCCCAGGATTTTATACACTTGCTGCAAATTACACCCAACACCATCAACCCATATTGAACAGTAAAGAAAGCAAACAGAGAAAAAAAAAAACACATGAATAAATACATCCATAAATAAATAAATATATAAATAAATAAATAAATAAATCCAAAAAGCTAATTAAAAAATGAAGCAATCCATGGCTTGCAATGCTGAGTACAAGGTCACAGCCCAGGGATATGAACACAGGTGGTTGCTGCTGCTGCTGCTGCTGCTGCAGTGTAACTCTGGGTTCCAGGTGTGCCTGAGCAATCCTGGCTATTGCGTGGCTGTGGAGAACTGTCTCACTTGACTTGAAGAGCAGAACCAAGGAAAATCATATTTAGGTTGAAAGATTGTTTTGAAAGAAAGACAAAACACTAACAGTATTTAAGGAGAGAGTGAAAAGCAGGGGGTGACCCTGAGCCTGCAGAATAGCTGTCACCAGGCTGAACAATGTGTAATACCAGTTTTTCCTGCTACCTCCTTAAAATCCATATAATTTTGATTTTCTTTCTTGCTATCTCAGAGATATGACTAATGCAGCTCTGACAGTACTTTTACTTTTAGGCAGCCCTTCCAAAATCATTTCAATAACCGTGTCTTCCTATTTTGTCCACATTCTGATTCCTTCAAAAAATATAACTCAGCAAGAATTTTTAAAAACGCCTACATCTTAGTTTTACTTGACTCAGCAACATGCCCAGAACATGGGCCAGACAATGGATGCGTGCTTCTGAAGAGACCCTAATTCTTCAAGCCCAGCCTAATGAGCCAGTTTACTCTGGGCACAAATATTCTGATCACTTCCCTCCATCCATCCTCCACTGTTTCCTTCTACCTATCAGATATACCATAATTTCAGGCCTCAGCTCCTCACTGTACACTGCTCAAGAGCCTAGAGGGCTGCACAGACTCTCAGCTTTTCTTCAAATGACAGTGAAAGCCAAACTACACAGCAAAAAAACCTGCTACTTTGAAGGAGCACAGAACTTGCTGAAAATTATTCAGTGCTCTTGTGGCATCAGAGTTCCTGAAATACCTAATGCTCACTGAAAGTCTAAGATTCTGACACTTTATTTGCATTGCCCAAGGGAAGCATGTCTTACATCAGTGGTGAGAAACAGGCACCACCACACCAGGTCTTATTACACAGCTTTCCAGAGACTTTTCCAGAGAGAATTTAATCTTTCATAAACTGTTTCTTAGAAACAACCATTTCTGTTTGCCTGCCCCAAAGGAGGCTTGGATAACTCTTTCACTTCCAGACAGATACCCTGATACCATCAACAGTTCAATGCAGTAAGACTTCCTCTAAAACTGAAGTAGAGGCAAAAACCTTTGCATGGAATATTCTTTTTCTGAAAGGACAAAGCAGGTCTTACCACATTACAGGTAAGGGAAAGGAATTTAGAGGGCAGATCATATAGATTTCAAGATGACTGGTCCCGAGACAAGAATGCAACAGGCAGTCAAGTTTGAGAAAACAATCAAGAGATGACTACTCTGCTGAAGAATAAATCCAAAGTTCAGGAAAATAATTGTGTCTTCAACCTGCACACCACATGGGAATTGGCTTGCATGCAGATTAACAGGATCTTTTCGGCTCAAAACCAGGGATTTTTGAAAGGGTTTCCTTCAAAAGAGTTATATTGAGGATGATTTAACCATCAAGTTAATCCCCAAAACTTAAACATCTTCCATGGCTCATAAGACAAAATACTTTTATAGCATCTGTGGAATATGGTTTGGTGCAGGAAAGCAATGCCAATGCTTCTTTACTGATCTGCTTCCACAGTTTGTGCTGGTAAAAATTTTCCAAAGAGACAGGCCAAGGATCACTGCATATCACCTTGTCAAGTTATTCAGTTTTAGGATAAAATGAAGGGGGTGAAAGAGGATGTGCAAGAAGACACTGTTTGCTATGCAAACACTTCAGAGCATTTTCTGTAACATTTGAAAGAGGATGGAAGAGACAAGGTGTCACTGTTCCAAAAGTGGATATTTATACTGCAGGCCAGAAAACAAAAAGCAGATAATGGAGCACTAAGTGAGCAGCTAAGAAAATCAGTCAATCAAAACAAGGACAGGTGAATCTCAGAGCAGACTTGTCATTCTTTGTAATTCTGAAAAGAGCAAAGAGTGTATTTAAGCATGAAGCAAATGAGAACTAAAATCTGAACCGAAGTGGGTGGATTCTGTGCTAGCAATGGTGTCGGAAATCCACCATACCATTTTTGACAAAAGCAACAATTTAACATCACAGATAAACAGGACCTTTCACAGAAACTATACAAAAAGGGACTTAACAACAAGAAAAAGCAGAATTCCCACTGCTAAACAGAATCACTTCCCCAGCAGCAGAGACAAGGACACAACCAAAGGCAGCCACAGACCCCGCCACCCCAAAGAGCGAGAAGTGGGGACAGTTTTCCACAGCACCAGGGCCGCTGAGGGGCAGGGTTACCTATCTACATGTCGGCTAACAGTTTGCTTAAAGGCAGCCACAGCTGCCCCCTGGTCCAGCAGAGGCCCTCTCTTGTACACCGTGTTACTGAATGCATACCCATCCGCCGGGGGGTAGTCGGGAATGCCGGGAGGCTGCAAGACAAAAAGGGAACAAAGCCACCGATGGATTAGTGCCATTAGTGCCAGCACCCCCTGTCAGCATTCCCCATCCTCAGGTGCCCACGGCTCTGCCAGGAAAAGCGAATCACTGCGCCGTTTCAAGATCAAAAGGATGAGAATAAAAGAATTTCCACCCCGAGTGGTCCCGCTGCATGAATATTGCAGAGGATGTTCTTTTGGAAAAACAGCTCTCTGGGGCAAGGGCCGTGTCATCCCTCAGATATCACTGCAGCAACACGACTTATAAACAATGGCTGAAGTGCTTTAAAATAAACTGCGTGGTGGAACTGCTCTGGGCTTCTGTTCTGGATGTACCCTCCGAGGCACAAACCTCCAGCCCAGCCAACAGCGAGTCTGTGTAAGAAATGGAGTCAAATTATCACTCTGTTGCAAGATCATAACATGAAAAACTCATCCCTGTCACACCCTCACTGAATATGGCTATAGTCCATGAAGAAATGCAGAAAGGAGTGTGGTAGTTGGTATAATTGTGGATTTTAATTAGGGAAAATAATCATGCTTTATTACAAGCACATATGTAAGAATATGCAAGGCTTTAGGAAATTCTTTTTAAAAAAAAAAAAATCTTGAATTCAGCATCGACACTCCCCTTCTAGGCAAAAAATTATCCTAATCACTATTTCCAAGACCAAGCATAACAGTTCATTTGTGGGTACTATGATATTGAAATAGCTGATTTGATATCCTTTCCTTATACCATCCAGCTGCACAGGTTAGACTGGCTGAGATTCACCAGAATTTGCCACATCTTTAAGCCTGGGTTGTTGTGGTTTTTTGGCTTTCTCCTGAGTTGTTTTTTCTTTTGTTTGGTTTTTTTTTTTTTTCCTTGTCTCTGTTAATGTGGTTACAGTTACTCACCTAATCTCTACCTCCAGGTGTCTGACATGGCACCCAGAGACACTCAGGAGACTGAGGGTTTATGAAAAGTAATTAAACTCCAGAGAATTCCCCATCCAAATAGAATATTCTTTAAAGCACTATTATCAAGATGAGTTTGGAAAAAAATCTCCAGGCATATATCAAAAGACACCCAGGAAGCAGGAATTAATTCATTTTATTTCACACACAAATTATTTGCATCTCTTTACCCTCACTGGATTCTCTGGTGGTTGTTTCACCACCACTTCAAGTCCTCACTGAACTCCCTCCACCTTGAACCCGCTCTGGCCATGAGCTGCATGTGTGGCTGGGTGTGAAGACTCAGGAATTCAGGAATGGAAAGAAAAAATCATTTTTTTTTAGGGGTGGGACCCTCCAATACACTTTTCCTGATGGCAGAGCCCTGCCCAGCCCCGAGAACAGGGCCATGCAGCCTCTCTCCTCTCCCAGCACAGCCTTGCTTCTGGGGAGATGAATTCCACCCTCACACACAAGGACAATTAGTAAAAAGAGATGAACACCATCCTCATCTGATTTTTCCAGTCAGTGAAAAGAGACAAACACCTCTATTCTCATCTGATTTTTCCAGCTCCTCACTGAACAAGCTGCTACAGCAGACTTATGAGAGAATAATTATCCTGGTGTCACCCACTCCAGGGTGGTGCTTTTTTGCTGCAGACAAAACAGCATTTTGCACTCAGGCAGCTTTTTCCAGCTGAGTACCTGCAGCATTTCACAGCTATTAAGCAGCTCAGTGCCTTTTCCCCCAGGGATGTGCTAGGGAGCCAAGGTACCAAGGTTAAATCCTTTGCCCAGAACCTTGTGGGGAATCAGTGACAGTCATGAAACCAGTGCCTGACATCCCAGGAACCAGGCAGACAAACTGCTTCAATGAACTGGGAGATATATATATTTAATTATTTTTTATTTATTTTTTAAAATTTATTTTTATTTA
>VXBQ01002399.1:13011-23279 GCA_013400175.1 Phainopepla nitens
CTAGTCATGGAGCCCCATCTAATGATTTCGATGAGATTTTGGACAAAATAGTCTGAATTATTGCCTTGGTTAGGGATTTAAAAACTGCTTGAACAAAGGATTGATTTTGTAGTTGCAGTAGTATACATATTTTTACCTTCTTTAACTCTTGCTACTAGATTTGATATTTATTGTCCCTTTATGCAAGAGAGTGTTCAAGTGTCATATATAACTAAAATGGATTTGTGATGAAGTAACTATTAACTGTAATACCACATTCAACCCTGCTGTTTTCTTCTTATGAGGACTTGCGCTCAAAAGTGCAGATAGAAAATACAGTTCTTTTAGTATGTAATTTATAGTAGGAATAAGTGGTTTTATCTGAGTGTGGCAGAAGGCACAATTTAGCCAGTTAATGAATGGATAGTCCAATATTGAGAGAAACGCTTTTTCAGTTTTCCTGTTATAATTCTCTTTTATATAAACAGTGTAAAAATTCTGCTTGTGTACATGTTCCTTTAAGGCTTCTTCCCTATCACATCTGTAGCTGGAATTGTATAATTTAGATCTATTTCTGTAGGCTTAGTTTGTGTAAATAAGAAAGTAAATGTATTATTGAAGAATGACTGCATCTCTGATGAATGTTTCTATCACTTTGCAGTGCAGTCCTAGTAAATTATCCCTTCTTTTTAATGAGCAGTTGTTGTAGACAAGAATATTTCTGTTGGTTTTGATTATTCAGTGCATTCTTTCTTTCAGCTTTCTCTGAAGATTCCAGTCCATTGGTTCAAGTTTCTGCTGATTTATTAGATGAGCCTTTGTCAAAAGATGCTGGCACTAGAGAACCTGTTTGCCAAAGTACATCAAGCCAAACTTCTGAAGTAACCACATCACCGTTTTCTGTATTCTGTTATAGCCTAGGAGGCAAACAAATCTCACAGGACTTGATGAATCCTTGTGAAAAATCTGAAGACCTTGCAGAATACACGTCTGGAGGGCATAATGATTTGATTGGTAGAAATGGAATTGCTTTTGTAAACATTGACTCCTATGAGCCAGATAGCAGTGATGGAGAGGAAGAGGATGCTCAAGACAAATATTCTTGGATAAGAGAAGCAGCAGGTCTAATTCAGGGAAGACTAGATAACATACTTTCTCAGTGTGAAAAAGATGTGGAGTCTCTTAATGACTTACAGTCCCGACTGTCTGCTTTCAGCCACAGCATTTATAAAGAAAGTTATGAAGAAGCAGGACCTATGCCTTTGGCATCTCCAAACAATAGGACATTTAAATCTGCTGAAGATGAAGCTATACCAGAAATTAGCCTGAGTGATGAGAGTTATGAAACACAACAGATAAAATATATAGAGGATGTTGGAATTGGAACCCCCATACCAGCTTCTGATGTATTAAACATCAGTGATGGTGAGCCTGACCAGGAAAATTCATCTGAGCTAGTAGTGAGACCTAAAATCAGAAAACAAAATATTGCAAAACAACTGGAGAGGGAAGAACACCTCCCTAGTGATGATGAAGAGGAAAGTGATTCCTGGAGGAGAACTGGAATTGCTGATGTCCAGCAATGCCATCCTGAGTGTCCCTTGAGAGATGGCAAAGAAGAGATGAGTTCTGGTGCGTTCTTTCTCTCAAGAATGCACAGTCATCAAAAGAACATAGAAATAGACTTAAGAAGAAATGCAATAGCTCAAGAACAGAACAATGTTCTAAGTGACAGTGCTTTTTGGAATGAGTTTGAAGACCACAACACACATTACTTAATGTCCCACAAAGATGAAGACAGGTAAAATTTTGTTCTTATATCTGTTGTAGTATTGAATCTTTTGTGTATATAATGTGCAAAACTGAACAACAGGTTAGCAAATGACACATAAAAACTTTTCAGAATATGATCAGATAACAAGATGCCAACTTTTCCTTTCAGTTATCCTTCACTCTTCAGATAATGTAAAAAGCCTTTCCTTTTGTCTGCAGTCAGAGCATCTTATCACTGAGGAGTATTACTTGTTTATTTTTATTTCATTTTTACTGAGCAGATGGAGAGTGAAGACTGAAGGCCTTGTTCAGCTTTGAAAGTTTCCTTCTAGGCTTACTCTTTAGATCAATATTCTGCATGACAGCCTATTTATGTTTTTGCCTTTTGAAAGAAATTGTTCTTCCTTATAATATTTGAAGAATAACTTGATAGGGTTGCTTTTAATCCCTTTTAAATGGAAATTCTTCAGTCTACTAGGTGTTTCCAAAGTAGCTATTAATTATTACAGTTTTAGATTTACAAATTGCTCCAACCTTGACACGAGAAGCAGTATTTAGGTTCTTCCTGCTTTGAGCTCTTTATCTGTAAGAAAAAGTAGTTTGGATAAACCTTACGTTGATTAACTTCTATTCAGAAATTGTTAGTTTAGAACTCTTCACTATTAATTTGAATTATATAACTGAGCTATTTGAAGGTAAAAACATTTCTAACCTTATGATCATTTATGGAAGATGTAGTAGTGTTTCTGATGGATTTTTCCCCCTACTTTTCTTGCAGCTTGCCTTCATCTTATTGATTCTCTTCCTGTAGCATTCTTTACAAGACATGTCTTCTAGATGTTGATGTGGCTATCTTGTGCATGTTCTTGCCATTCATAAGCTAACCTGCTTAGTAGATTATTTCCTGTGTTTTTGTAGAGTGAAAAGCATGAAAATTAATTAGAATAAAATCTTGTCCTTAAAACGCTGCATTTTAGAATGGGATAGTAGGCTTAGGGGTTTTTCTTCTTCAAGGTGTAGGTATACAGTCCTGCACTTGTGGAGGAATAACGCCCAGTACCAGCACAGGGTGGGGGCTGACCCGCTGGGGAGCAGCTCTGCTGGGTAGGACCTTGGGGTGCTGCTGGGTGACAAGTTGACCATGAGCTGATCATGTGTGCCCTAGATGCCAGGGGAAACACTGGGATCCTGGGATGTGTAAGGAAGAGTGTGGCCAGCAGGTCAGGGAGGTGATCCTGCCCCACTTCTTGCCTTAGTGAGGCACATGTGGGTTATTGTGATCGTTTTTGGTTTCCACAGTTGAAGAAAGATAAGGAAGAGAGGGTCCAGTGGAGGCCACAGAGATGATGAGGGGTCTGGGGCATCTTTTTTACAAGGAGAGGTGGGGGTTGGGCCTGTTTAGTCTGGAGAAGAGAAGACTGAGAGAGGACCTCACTAATGCAAATAAATATCTCCAAGGCAGGTGCCAGGAGGATGCTGCCAGACTCCCTTCAGTGGTGGTCAGTGACAGGACCAGGAGCAATGGCCATAAACTAAAACACAAGAACCACAACAAGAAGAACTTTAGGTTAAGGGTGGCAGAGCACTGGAACAGGTAGCAGGGAGGTATCCCTCTCTGAAGACATTCCAAATCCACCTGGGACCATTTTTGTGTCACATGCTCCAGGTTGAACTGCGGGATGGCAGGGAGGTTGGACTGGATGACCTTCAAAGGTCTCTTCCAACCCTGACAATTCTGTGATTCTTTATAAAGGTACTTGCAAATGAATCCTTCACTTCCTTGTAGGGTTTGTTTTTCGAAAATTTTTGTTAGTGCGTAGTCTTTTCCATTTTTGAAATGCTGCTGCTAGAAGATTAAACTGCCATGAAGGAAGTGTAGTATATTCTACAATTATAGCATTGGCTTCCATGATGCATAGTGATGGGTTATTGTAGCATGACGAAAAGAAACATGGATTAATTATTTGAAATGTTCTTGATGATGATAGTAATTGAACCAGTAAACAGGAATCATGTGTTTTTAACTTAGAATCCTCATAATTTATGTTCTAAAACCTAAAAATACTTAGGTTTATTAAATAAATTATCAGTGATTAGTCTGTACAAAGGAGTAATATATTCGTTCTTGAAAGGTGCAGTTTTATGTTTAAAGGTTTAAATGGTATTTTATGTTCATGCAGAGCTGCATAAAAAGTGGATTTGACACATGTGTCAAACTACATCCTTCAGCTGAGTTTAAGCCTATTCCCTGCCCAGGGAGAAATTTACCTTTTGTTTGCTGCAGTGTGGGCTTCAAGGAGGTGCACAGCTGTTGTGGTGGTAGCATGTGGAAGCTGTGTGGGAAGGAGGAAGTCTTGCATGTTTGTTAGAACCATGTATGTTCTAAGTTGGAAGGGTGGTCTAAGGTCTCAGGGCAGGGATGTAGGGAGGAGGATCATACCCATCAGCTCTGTCCATTTAATTTTGGACTGTATGGCAGTTATTGGTTAGGAGGGGTTCAGCCAGGGGAGGGACTATTGTCAGCAAATCCATGTGCAGATGCTAACTTCATGTGCTATGCTTTTGACAAGTGACAGGTCTGTAACTCTCTAACTGTTAAGTAATGTTCTGCACCTGTGCAGAATGAGCACAGTTAAATCCTGAGTTCTGAAATATCTAATGTTCTTCAATTGTTTAGTGTTAGTGACTTTAGATATATCCTTTTCTGGTTCGAATTAGTATTTGTGTATAAACCTTAAAGAAAACAAATTTGACTAAAACCAAAGGAGCGGTATTCTAAAGTGTGTTGGAAGTCATTCCCAGATTGTAAAATAGACAACTAGAACAAGAGATCTGAGTATTTCAGCTAGTCTTAAAGTATGTAAGATGAAATTGTAAAATATATATTAAAAAACTTGATCAAACATTGTAAAAAACAAACATTCCAAACCAAACCAAAGTCCTAACTCAAATCCAAAGAACTAAACAGAAAAAAAGGTTAAAAAAAGTCAAAATTCATCTTTAGATGGTGTAATATGAGATGCATTGGACTACATATCAGAATTTCATAATATAATCATAATATATGATTTCTATTTTAAATTAATCCATTTAAATAGCCCAAAATTAATGAAGATTCTCATTTCCATCACTTTTCTTAGTCATCAAAATTGTGATAGAAAAATTTATTCCTGCCTCAAATTAAAATGCTTATATATAATCTGCATCCTGAACTTATATATTCTTGTAAAACTTGGGGTGTATACTATGCGGTTTTTCAAAAGCACTTAAAATTAATCAGATTGAAAGTTCTATTGGCATGTGTTTGTAATATTTGATAAAGGGAAGAAATTAGTGAGTTTGTAGGTGGGGAGATAACAATACACTTAAACATACCAGGTTTAGCATTAGAAAACTGTGCTGTGGCTATTGTGGATTGCTTTATAAAATGAGTTCCAGTGAACATGTTGGCTGTTTGCATGTATGATTTCTCTGAATTTTTGAAGTGACATAGCTAGCTGACTATATTTTGAATTTCGTTAACTGTTACTGTAGTGAGTCAACCGTCCCAGTACCATTACCAATGGTAGCAGTAGTTTATCTTTCCTAAGATTGCGCTAGCACTACTGTTTTGTTTAAGCTGCCCAAAGCTTATTTATTGTCCTTTTCTTTGTGGAGGCTGAGCAAATTGTCCTTTTAAAACTCCCTGCAATTCTTCTTGTTTGGGCTAGTGAATCAAATAGTTTGCAGTAAGTCATCCATTATATCTTTCTATGTTAGAAAAAGTCATTCTACATGGCTTATATGTTCTGAGAGCTTTTACTTCAAATTTCTTTGGCTAAGAGGTAAGGCTACGTTGATTATTATTCGTTAATCAAGCAGTGCCATTGCTGCTGTTTTTGTGATCTGGGAGAAAGATATGTATAGTGAGTCTGGTTTCTGTTTTTGAGTTGTTTCCTGTATTCTACATATGTGGCAAGGGAAGAACAAAACATTTTTGCAAAGTAGGATGGGCAGAATTTTTGAATTCTTTCTTACAGACTTATTTTCTTTTTTTTAATCAACTCTATGTACACTTGATTTGTAACATATCTATAGATAGCACAAGATTAACTTCTCTTAGAAAAAAAAAATGCCTATATTAAGAGGAATGTTGATAGAAAAGTAGGACATGTTTTTTCTGTCCCCTAAAGTGGTGTTTGAATTCATACTCTATTACCTTGTTTAAATTGCAGCTCAGAGTGCAGTGATGGAGAATGGTCTACGTCTGTGCCTTCCTATTTTACTGCTGTGGAAAAAGAGCAGTCCTCAAGTGATGAAAGCTGGGAGACTATCTCGTGCAGGGAGGAGCGTGACCCTGGTGTGCATAGGAGTAGCAGTGGTGTGAAAGAGGAGAGCACAGACTTCTGTTTCCAAGAAAGGTATGCCTCTATTTTATTAGCTAACTTCCTATGGCTTCTGGCCTCGCCAGTAGCAGGGTATTCACATGGCACATGTTCACACAGGATAACATCTAAAAGCAGTTACCATGCTAGCACCAATCATTTGCCTACATCACAATAATCTGAGTAGTTGTATGTTTTTCAAATCAGGGAAAATATGGCAGTTCTGTGTAGTGAAAAATACAGAAACAAGGAGAGTGCATTGACGTGTAGTATAAATATGGTTAGTAGACTTCATATATTGACTTTAAAAAGCCAGTTAGGCAAGTTAATTGTTAAGATACACATGTTACATAAACATCTTTTGATACTGCTTAGGACTCCTTGAAAAGAACTTGTTTGTCTCTCTGCTTTATCGCTTTTCCTGTTCCACTGCTGCTTCTTATTTTCTGCAGCCCTATCAGTGATTAAAGTAAACTTGAATTACTTGTTTGCTCTAGTAACTTTAAACTTACTTTATTTTTGCAGTCAGTCAGTACTTTATAAACTGCAGCTGCCTTTGCTATAAGGTAAAATTTGTAGCTATATACTGCTAAGAAGAATGTGCTTGTCTTTTTTCTAAGAATCCAGGGTTGACTCTAGTTAGAATCTTTATAAAGCAAAGGCCACACTTTAAGTTTCTTTCAGCTTCTTCCACTCTTAAGTGTACAGTACCTATTGCCAAGCAGAAAACTTTATGACAACTCATCTCTTTCAATAATGAACAACAATAATGGAGCTGTGTGCTTTTTAGCTTTCGTTGATATGGACAGCATGAAAATGTATGCATCTTTAACATAATTCCTATTTATTTTCCCTTTTATAAGGAAAGTGGGCCTCACAGCCCTGTCACTCTCTGCATCCAGGTGACTTGTGCTTCTCTGGGATATCCAGGAATGAGAGGAGTCTTTCTCTTGCAAGATAGCTTCTCTTGCGAGTAGTAGCTCTTGGCATCGCATTCAGGCCAAGCTTTGCCGTGGAGGCTGCTCTGATTCTCAAGACAATCTTTCTCCTTAATGCCTTTAGGAATTTGTAGATAAATAAGAAAATTTTTAGTACCAGATTTATTAACCCTGGCAGGGATGCTGGCTGTACTAAGGAAAATGCAAAGCAAACTGCTTACTGTACTGCTGGCCTTGAGCATTAGACACAACTTTGCTACAGAATCATGGGTGTTGCTAGATTCTGTGTCTGGAGCTGATACCTCCAGAAAGGTCTTGAATTTTTATGGCAAATGCTAAATTTCTAATCTGTGACTCTGCAGTCTGGGAAACATAGCTGTTTAGTCTTTTGTTATGTTTGCCTTTTGTTGCTTATTTGTGTTTGTAAATTGTCATGTTTGCCTTTTGTTGCTTATTTGTGTTTGTAAATTGTCATACCTTTTTAGTTTTAGCTTTTCATTTATTTATATAAAGGGAGCACACATTATTGGAGGAAGGTGAAATTCCTTGGCTACAGTACCGAGAAGAAGTAGAAAGTAGCAGTGATGAGGAAAATGATCCAGTTAGTGATTTTGTGAGTCTTGGATTCTTCTTGCTGGATGGAAATAACAACCTTGAGGATGACTCCAGTGTGAGTGAAGACCTGGATGTGGAGTGGAGGTATGCGTTTGATAGTTGTCTGCTCTAATTTCAGAGGTTTTGTAGTTACTATTTTGTTTTCTATGTAAGATGTCAAAAGTACTCATGGCTTTCAGTATGCAGTTGCTTCAAGGACTAATAATCTCAGTTTTAAAGTTTAACGTATTTCAAGTGCTGCGTCTTCTAATGAGAGAAAAGGGAATAGATTTGCTAAATCAGGCTGTGATTTGAGAAAATGTTGGTGCAAATATGCAAGGCATGGGTGTATTTTTAAATTTAATTTTCAAGTGGAAGTGTAACAAATAAGGCAATATAAACGTAATCAACATTCAGGTCAGTCCTATTTTATAATTGGTCTTTTCCTCCTTTGAAACTGGTGTTAGTTATTATAAATCTATTTTATTTCTCTTTGAAATGCCATGCACTAAGCTAATATTAAAATAATTTTGAATGTTTCACTCCATTTTCTGTCATTTGATTACTGAAGAATATTGCAATCAATTTATTATAAAAATGCTGCAAATATCAGGAATAAAGTGATAGGAGCCACACTCAAAATAGTATAATGTGTTTGTTTTAGAATGTGATAGAGAAAAGGCTTTCCAGTGAAGACATTTGCTCTCTTCTGCTTATTAAAATATAAACTTGAGTGCAGACATATCAATACTGTTGCTTTCTCCTTGTGAAGTTATATTGTGGAAAAGCATAAAAGGGACTTATGCATGGGAGTCCAAACTAGAAGTAAGGCATGTGTGTGAACATTTCTGCTGCTGTCAGGCAGTCAGCTAGCAATGGAATTGTGTGATAGGGACAGAAGCTGTGTTTTAAGCGTTGGAGGTTAGCCTTGGTAAGCTTCCTAAATACTAAATACAGGAACAAAGATATTAATGGTCTGTTGAATTTTGTCTACTAAGCATATGCAGACCTATACATCATTTCACTTGTGCCTGTTTTAAGATTTGATTTCTGAATTTCTAAAACAGAACTCAAAGGAGCTCCCAAGCCATGAACTGTGACACATGATGTAATAAAAATCTGTTTTGTTAGTTGTAAAACAACCTTAATAGCATAAGTATGAAACATATTAGCTGAACTTATGCTCTTTCACAGTAAAAACTCCCATCAGGATGTTCTGAAGTGTACACTGTGGGAATGTGATATCACTGTGCTGGGACCAGGGGCTGGGAGCGCTTCCTCTGAGAGGCTGAGGTTGCCCCATGTGGGACACAGCTGGTTCCAGCAGGCTCCAGTGGACCCACCACACAGTGAGGCCTCTGGGAAAGTACAAAGAAAGGATAAAAAATGCTGAACAGCAAGCAGTGTGTGTGAGAGAAATGAGGATGATGTGAGAGAGCAGCCATGCAGACACCAAGGTCAGAAAAGAAGAGTGAGAAAGTGCTCTAGGTGCTGGAGAACAGATGAAACAGGAACATGGTGGAACAGGTAGGGATTTGCTGAAGGAACTGTGTGTGGGCAGAACCTGTGCTGGAGTAGTTGGTGAAGGACTGGAGCTTGTGGGAAAAAGCCATGCAGGAGCAGGGAAACAGTGTGAGGAGGAAGTAATTGCAGAGGAACTACCCATGGACAGACCACACCCCCTATTCCTTTCCCTCTGCCCTGCTTGGGATAGGGGAAGTTAGAGGACTCAAGGATGAAGGAGTGAAGTTGAGCCTGGAAATAAAGGGAGGGCTAAGGGAAAGGTGTTTCAGTTTTTGTCTTTGTTTCTCACCATTCAATACCATTTTTGTTGACAATAAATTCATAGAATCATAGAGCAGCCTAACTTGAAAGGAACCTTAAAACATCATCTGATTCAACCTTTCAATTATATTAAGGCTTTTCCTGAATTGAGTCTGTTTTTCCTGTGGTGGTGATTGATGACTAATGGCCCTTCTTCTTGACCCATGAGCTTTTAATCTTATTACATGTCCAGTTGAGGCAGGGGAGGGAGAGATCAGCTGTCTGATTATTAACAGGTGATATGCAATAATTTGATATATCCAGATTTTGTGTTGTAACTATTTATTTTGAAGATAAGACCATTTTTCCTAACCCATGTTTTTCAGACTACTTGATGAGTTTGGTGATGGCCTAGGACTTGCTCAAGCCATGCCTTACATGGAACCTCAATTTCTCACATTTATGGCACTAGAGGGACGCTTAGAAGCTGTGGAGGTATTAAAGTATTTCTGATGGTTTTATATCAGTGACGGTGTGATACAAATGTTTATAGTTGAATCCTTTTTCAACTTAATCTGAAAATCGGGAGAATAAGGGAAAAAATATTTTCCTGTGTTCGCTTGGACTTTTGGGTCTGTAACCATGAAAGTACATCTTGCAAGTTCTTTTAAAGAATGCACTACAAGAAGATAAGTACCTATGCCGTTTAGTATATGCATTTATTTCCTTACAAGGCAAAGAAAGTTACTGGTTTCTACCAGTGCAAACATATGCCATTTAATCCTAAAGAATTTTGCCAAATATTTCCTTTGTACATAACAAAGCTTGTACTTGAATCTGTGGCTGTGAATTGTCC
>VXBQ01002399.1:29423-48497 GCA_013400175.1 Phainopepla nitens
CCCCCAGGTCCTTCTGGGCAGGGCTGCTCTCATGCAGCCTGGGCTGGCACTGGGGATTGCCCTGACACATGAGATTCCCAGGGGCCAGTGCTTGAGCTTGTCCAGGTCCCTCTGGATGGCATTCTGTGCCTCAGGAGTGTCAGCTGCACCACTCAGCTTGGTGTCATCTGCAGATTTGCAAAGGGGGCACTTGATCCCTTTGTCTGTGTCATTAATAAAGATATTAAACAGTTCTGGTCCCAACAGGGAACCTCAAAGGCCACCACTTTTTAACTGTTGTTGATCGAGACTCCAAGCCATTGGCTGCCACCCTCTGGACATGGCCATCCAAACATTTCTTAGCAATCTAGCAGCCCACTCATCAAATCCATTTCCAATTCAGAGAGCAGGATTTTGTGGGAGACACTGTCAAAGGCTTTGCTGAAGGCCAGAGAAATAACAGCTGTAACCCTTTCTTTATCCACTGCTTAGTCACTCCACCGTAGAAGGCCACCAGGTGGGAAAGAATGAGAAAGCAAACAGAAACAAACACATTTTTCCATTTAAGTTTCATGTTATCTTTACACGCACTAGTACACTGGAAGCATTCAGATTCTGGCAGGTGCTGATAAGTTAGTTTGTTTTGGCCATTAGACAAAGAGGTAACAATTTTTTTGCCTAACTAACCATAGCAACAATAATTAACAAAGTATGAAAAGAACTTCCCTCAAGTCGAAGGGAAAGTTCTAAGGGTTTTGGATAAAGTTATGTAGTAAGCTGCCTTATAAGTTGAAACTATGTAGATGCCTTCCAAGGCAGAAAGCTCCTATTTCCCCTTCTTTCCTTATTCTGTGCTTGGTTGAACACCTGAAGAAAACAAACCTGAAGAAAGTAAAGCTGCAAAATGCAATTTTTCTCTATCTCTAAAAAATAACTCTCTACAAACCACACAAGCTGCTTATATAAGCTGTGAAAAGAATTTAGATCAGAGTGTCTGAGTTGAAAGGGCCCTTACACATCACCTAGTTCTAACCCTCTCTGCTGCAGGAGATAGGTTGTTGCAAGCCCCTTCAGCCTGGCCTTGAACACTTCTAGGGATGGGGCAGCCACAGCATATCCAGACAGCCTATTCCAGTGCCTTGCCACCCTCACAGTAAACAATTTCTTTCCAATATCTAATCTAAACCTTCTCTCAGTTTAAAACCTTTACCCCTCCTCTTACCACTGGACTCCCTGGTAAAAAGTTCCTCTTCAAGTATTCTGTACCCCCGTTGGAAGGTTGCTCTAAGGTTCCCCTGAAGCCTTCTCTTCTCTGAGCAGAACAACCCTAGCTCTCTCAGCTTGTCCTCAGAGGGGAGGTGCTCCAGCTCCCAGGATGTTTTTGCAGCACTCCTCAGGCTCTGCTTCAGTAGGTGTGTGCCTTTCTTATGCTGAGGGCTCCAGAGCTGGACACAGCATGCCCGGCAGAGGGAGAATGCTACATGGGAGTGAAGCAGGGAGGCAGAATCATCTCCCTTTACCTGCTGCCCACAATCTTTTAACACAGCTCAGCACATGTTTGGCTTTCAGGGCTGCCAGTTCACTTCGCTGGGTCATACCAAGTTTTTCATCATCCAGCACCCCAAGTACTTCTACATAATGCTCTCAATCCATTCTCTGCCCAGCCTGTGTTTATGTTGACCTTCAGAAGATCCACACAGGCCCCTCTCAGGCCTGTCCAGGTCCCTGTGTGTGACATCCCCTCCCTGCAGTGTGTCCATCACACCACAAAGCTTGGTGCTGTCAGCAGGTTTGCTGAGGGTGCTCTGATCCCACTGTCCATGTCACTGACAGAGGTGTTTAGCAGGGCCAGTTCCCACAGTAACGCTGGAGCAATCTGCTTGTCCCTGGGACCATTATGCCATTGACCACAACCCTTTGAATGTGACTGTCCTGTCTGTCAAATCTGTGTCTCCCATTTAGAGAGAAGGCTTTTGTGTGGCACAGAAGTCAAGGACTCCTCTCAAATCAGTGGGCTCCTGGATCCCAGACTGTAGTTCTGTTCCCGCTGTCAGTACATCTTTCTGTCTGAGTGCACTATCCAACGGGGTTGAAATCTTGTGGCCTGTTTGTCTTTACTTTCCATTTAATTCCCTTTTGTCATCTTGTAACTCCTCTGTAATCTTACCTGCAGAACTCTGCAACCCGTCTGACTCCTTGGAGTGAGAATAGAAACAGATCCCCTTGAAGGAAGTCCTCAGGCAAAAAATCCAGTTCAAAGCCACCCCTTTCTTTTTGAAATCTCTACAGGTTTTCTGCAGTTTACCTCTGAGATACAGCCCTAAATTGTCTGTGTACCATCACTTCCTATTTTCTTTATGAATGCGCTTCCTTCCTTTCTTCCTTTGCAGACCGTCCAAGCCGTTCACGTTTCTTCCTTGTGTTTCCTGCCATCTGTATCTTGCTAACTTCCCCTCTTCTTTCAAACTGCATTGTGTGCCATATTTCCTTTTCTCATGTCTACTAATTTGTCTTTATACACCAGTTATATGTGATAGAATAATTTATTAATTATGTGAAATTTCAATATAATTTCTGCAATATGTACCTTACACTGACTTCCTTTACTGTTCAGTGTGGAGTGTTTTTTCCCTACAGCTAATAAGCAAAGAGAGAGGCAACGTGAGTTAGTAGAAGGGAAACAGGATTTTTTTTCTTTTGAGGAGCAGTTAACCAGAGTGGCTGCCAGATGGCTCTGAACTGTAGTCTATTTCATAGTTATCAGCTGTACTCTATATCACAATTACCCTTCCACACCATCCACATCTTCCAGAATTTGACCGCTCTTGTTACTGGGAAGCAGCTATCAGGTAACAGCTGTGGTCTCCAGCACTAACATCATCCCTAAGTTTATCCAGCAGAGCTTGGAAGTTATAGAAAGGGACAAATCATTTGGAGTCATGAAGAGTTAAGAAGGCTGTCGAAAGCTTGTGCTTAACAATTTGTTCATGATTTGCTTTGTTTCCAGTTGCTGTCTTGACCAAATATTCCCAGCTAGGACTGCATCCAGTTAGAGTAACATAGCAAGTTTTTACACAGAAATTATTCCATTTAAGTTATTTTATGAGCATTTTAATGAGGATCGAAATAAAACAGAATGGCTTTCCTGGAAAATGAAAAACCATTTTATGAGAATATTGTTAAAAAAAAGAAAAGAAGAAATAGTACTGTAAGTTATGCTTTATTTGTATTTTAGTGTTATTTTCTGCTACATGGTATCATGATCTTAGGTAGTGTGATATAGAAACAGGGTACCTTAATGAGGAGCTGGAAAAGAGAGGGAGAAGAAGGAAGACGCCTACACTGATACAGTTAAAATGGCGAAATCCCCTTTATTTGTTGTGCGCATTTCTTATATATGATAAAATAGTTTACATTCCAATCCTGACTAAGATTCTGCCTAATTGGCCCATTGTTTTAACCTGTCTCTAACACACTCTATAATTGGTATACTTTGCAGAAACAGAGATTAGACTATTTTCAGCTGTGTCACAACCTCAGGTCTTTCCAGGCCTCTGCAGGCCCCAATGAGGCCGCAGTTTGGACAAGGCTGGGTTGTCCCACCTCTGCTGAGGCACTCCCTGTCCCCGCTCAAGGAGGAATTCCTCTACATGATATCTTTGAAAAAAAACCCCACACCGACAGCAGTTCTTGCACATTTTTTGATACAAATTCAGTCTCATAAATTCTTTGTTCCCAAAATATTAAAAAGTCTTTTCCTACATCTGTGCTCCTTTCATCATGCAAATACCCTCCTACTGGTATAGTTACAGTTAATTCCTTCTGAATAATGCTGCTATACTCAAATAATAGTGACATATCATTCAAGGTGTCGTAGGCTGTCCATATTTTGAGCCTCAAAAAAATGATGAGAAATGATAGATTGTTTAGAGCCGTTGCTGCGGGCATAATTTCTGTGTAGCGAATGTTATATCTTGTAATATTATGAGTCTTTTTAAGGGCATAGGACTTGTGAAGTCACAGAACTTCATATGAAGTCTCTTAACTAAGTTGTGGGTGCATTGTAGATAAACACTAAGGAGTGAGAAGTGGCGGACATAGAATTGTCAACAATTTGCTACTGCAAAGGAGTATCATGGTTCTGGTGCTTGTGAATAGTGACATCCTTGTGACTCAGCACTGTGTTTGCTGATTCCATGGCAGGGAACTACTGCAAAAAATTTAAGGAACTTGAGTGAAACAGATGTGTTTCTCAGAAATAGGATGGCAATTTTTTTAAACTTATGACAAATCCAGGCTTTTCCTTGTTTCCAATCAACTGTAAAGCTTAATTATATGGAAGATTCATAGGTCACATTTCAAACCAAAGAAGCATTTAGGAAAGGTTTGGTTTAATTAGGCAAAGGAGCTAGGTGATATACTTTATGTGGTTATTATCATTTAAAAAAATTAGGGCAATTTTAAATAATTCAGTTTCCTTTTTTAGGATGGCCTTGCTAAATAGTTTCAAAAGGATTATTTCTCTTTAGTTTTCATGAAGATTATGCAAATCTCAAAATATGAAAACCTGGCCAAAAGAGGTGTGTGCATAACTGGGTTTGTACTATTTAGGCCTTCAGAAGATATGGGGAAATTATTATTATTATTATTATTATTATTATTATTATTATTATTATTATTATTATTATTATTGTTGTTGTTGTTGTTGTTGTTGTTGTTGTTGTTGTTGTTGTTGTTGTTGTTGTTGTTGTTACTATTATTATTACTATTATTATTACTGTTGTTGTGGTTGTTGTTGTGGTTGCTATTATTTAGAATTTTGACTGCTTTCACATAGAGCTACAGGAAGATCACATAGTACCCCAAGACAGAAGATTTCTTTGTTAATTTTATTTATGTCTGTCTATCATGCCAGTCTGCCATCTAATCAACAAACTCCAACTATCTCTAGAAATGAAACTTGGAGAGTTAACTGTCTCTCAAATTAGATTTCTTTAATGGCATCCAGTCAGACCCATCAGCTGATAGATAAGTTGTGAAGTAGGTTTTCAAATATTTATGATATGTAACCAAATTGAATGTGTTGAAAATGAAAAAAACAAGAATGTCAGTAAAAAACCTGAATTTATAACCTTGCTATATTGAAAAGGTGATGGGAATATTGAAGCAAAGCTGAGGTGAGGTGTTACAGAGGTGCCATGGCAAGCTTTGTGTGAGCCATCTTGGGTATCTGAAACCAGGTGACTAAACCCAAACTTCATATGGTTAACTTTCCCTTCAGGAATACTGTTTAAAGTAGACTACAGACCACTAAAGTGTTCTCTTAGGTAAAGGAGATTTATACTGAATAATTTTTTTCTCCTTAAGCAACTTACTGCAGGAATACTTGTGCTTTCTTTTGAAGCAGGTGATGCTACTGTCAAAAAACACTGCAGTTTCAGTGAAAAAGAACCACTTCAAATTTTAATGCATTTATATGCATTTGACTTTGCATTTATAACATTTGTCTTTGTTAGAATGCAACATGGAATATGGATAAAAGAGTTTTTTATTCCAGAGAGATAGTAGTAATTGTTCACAGAGATCAAATGTCATTTAAGAACTCTGATGAAATAGTATTTAATGTAGTTCCTCTATGTCTTACATCTTTCTTTTCTCTGTAATTATAAATACAGTAGTGCACTGGGTCTTGGTTTAAAATAATCCTTCAGAAAAGAAAAACAGTTATTCAATCTGGTATACTGCAAGCACTTTGGAAAAAGTGATGTCAATTTTGATGTATCTCAAAAATACCCCCTATGTAAATTACACATAAGAACATACACATGCAAATGCTAGCCTGTATCCCAAACAAGCTTATTCAGCACTCTAGATGTCAGCATGACAATGGTTAAAACTCATGTTAAACAAGGAACTTAAATTAAAAATATGATGTACTGAAGATGAGCTGCCCCATTCCTGAAATTTTCTTCTGCTCTCGTTTGGCTTCTCTTATGTCAAAAAAAAAAAATGGAAAGAAACAACAAATAACAACAAAAACCACAAACAAACAAACCAAAAAATTAACCAAAAACTAAAAAAAAAGAGAGAGAGAGAGAAAAGAATATTAGATATATTGTCACTTGCTCACTCAATTGTGAGTTATAGAAAAAGGAATGACCTTCCAAAGCATTAGGATGGTCAGATCTGTCCATTAGTATAATCTCATCCAAAAACTGTATAAAAGAGGACAAAAGCTAAACCTTGTCAAAAATCTGGTTTTTTGCCACCACATCCAGTAAGCCTGCTAGGCACTGGTGCTGACTTGTGGAGCTCTGTGTTCCTGCAGGATCAACAGGTGTGAAGGATCCTTTTAGCTTTCTACTCCACCTGTGCAGACAGCAGAATTTCTGTGCACTTAGACATGAGGGAGCAAGTGAGACCCCCGGCTACATTTTTGCTGAGTAGGTCAGGTTTTCACTTGATGTTGTTGCTGTAGTTGTAGTTTGCATTTCCAATAATAAAGACGGAAAAAAGAGCTGTGTCTTCTGGCAGGGGGTGAGGAAGAAGACAGAAGCAATACTGAATATGCACTGCTCAGTGCAGGACACAGCAATACTTACATTCACACACATGAGTCTGTAGCATTTCTTTTCACCTTTGGCTTTCCTCAATTGTTGCAAGGGATCTTTCCTGGAATTTCTGTTACTCACTTATCCTCCACACTTGGACTACCTGTCAGCTGCTGCTGCATCCATAGTACATTTAGGAGAGAAATTTGACGTTTGAACTAGTAGCTATGGTTGCAGGCAGTTTGCTTTGTTCTTGGTCTAAAGGAGTCACAAATTAAGATGGCTTTGCGGCATCTGGATAAACATTGCTTTTTGCCTATATGGAATATCCATCTTTACTGATATCACATTTACTCTCTGCTGAGCACATTGCAAATTTGCATAGATTAGGTGAGTCAGTAGATGCCTTTCTGGCTTGGGAAAAATTTCTACTTTCCTCATCTACCTGTGGATTATTGTCTTTTGCATTGAACCTGTCGATGTTTCCTACCTTACACACCCCTTTTTTAATACAAATCAGTATCTTGAAACAAATCAGCTGATGGGTGTTTCCTTATAACAAATACTGAGTGTTTCTAACTTTTAAGATCTATTTCAATCCAATTATGAGGCATGCATCATTGAGAAGAACACACTAGAGCAGCATTAAAATTTCATATAGTATTCCCATGATGGGGTTAAATTTGGTACCAATGAGAACGGAATTAAGTACATCAATTGGATATTTCACTGAAAGAAGCATGGATAGTATATTGACTGTGTGTAACACCATTAGTGAGGATATAATTTTGTTCTTCAAATCATTGTAGGAAGAGAAATATTTTATGGAGCTAAAAAAAAAAAGAAAAAGAAGGTATGTGTAGTCTGTGATTTATATTACACCTAGTACTCTAAAGAGAATAAAGCATTGGTTTAAGTGACAGAGAGCTTAAAATGTGAGGCAAAGATCTTCTAAGCATGCTTTTTGTACCAAGCTGGTGTGAACCATGAGTTTCACTAAGCATTTCTTTCTCCTGAGAGTATCCCTTGAGTCTATACCTCTAGGCCTATAGCTAAGAGGAAATTATTAGAAGAGGGATGCTTCTAAAAATATTATTATTCATCTCTGGTACTTGCTTATATATCTATATATCTCCATTGTTAATTTCTCTAAGTGCTCAGTCCTTATCTTAAAATTAGTGATAAACACTACCTAAGCAAGAATTATAGACACTAAAAACCTCAAAAATTATGCTGTTATGGGAGACAGGGAACTTTGTAAGTTTGTAGATTCAGACTTAGAAGTCTGTGCAACATTTACCCGACTCCCAGCAAGCATTTCCAAGAGAACTAAGCTGCAGCCAGTGAACCATCTGACTTGGCAAGCCTGATTCTGTGTGTGATCTTTTGTGTTGGTCTCATCATTCCTGTTTTGGGTACCAAGTCTAGATTTCTGTAACTTTTTTTTCTGAAGTTCCCTCTTCTTCCTGTAAGCAATGTATGTGATATACTCAGGGCATTTTGACAAAGAATATTAAGTACGTAAAGCAATTTCAAATTGAAAGAAGCATACTGTTTAGTATTAATATATGTACCAGGTTTACAGAACTCCCAGGTCTATTCTGAAGCTTCCTTGAATGACCCCTTGATAAAAGAATTAATCTTTTATTTCAACAAACTCCAGAATAGCAAGTGAGAAAAACAAGCTTTGTTTCACTAGGGTTTATCCATATTGGTTCTACAGCTTAGACTCTAGATTTTTAAGTATTATTCAATGAGTCTTCATTGCATTTCATGCTGCTAACAAGCTTAATCTGGAAAGACTTGGGAAAATGCCTTCATTATTTCCACATGTACCTTGTTATCCTTAATTTGAATTGCAGCCATTATGGAGTATCAGACAATACAGAAACTGAGATAACATCAACTGGTCATATAAAACAATATGCATCAAAATGCGCCATGAAGGTAATTCATTAGATTTTACAGGATAGCATAACTCACCAAGGGGGGTGTGTGTGTTTATGTGCACAATCTGCTGAAGCTGGAAAAACAACTGCTTTATGAGTGTTTCTTCCTTTGTACCAGCATACCCACTGAGCTGGTAATTATTCCTGCTTTTTATCTAATCATGATAAAGCAGAAAACAATCTCTTTTCCCTGCTCTCTTCCTTCACATATTACATATAAAAAAGCATCAGTATTCTGAATCCATTTTTAATTTTTCCCTGTCTTTCACAATTAATTGAAAATGTTTTAAATTATATATACGGTAGCTAATGCTTTGCAAAAAATAACAGTGTCTATATGAGGTAGTTGTACTGATCTATTCTCACAGACACAAGTCTGAGATAAAATCCCTGAAAAGTACAGAAAAATGTGTATTCAATCAAAGTGTGTCAAAATATTCAAGAAAGCATTAAAGAAGAAATAGCTAATCCTGGCCTTTTCTCAAATGAAGAAAGTTGGCTATACAAATGACATTGAAAAGCAATATTGACAACTCATTTTAGATTCATAACTGTGAGACATTTAATAAAACACAATTTTATAATCACAAAGCTTGAATTTCAAGACAGCTAAAATCCCATTGAGAGACTAAAATCCTATTTAGAGATAATAAATTCCATTGAATTTCCCTTTTAAAATTGTATTTCTGGAGTGGATTAGTATGGACATTATTTATTTATAAATTAGCTTGAGCATATAAACTTCATGTAACTTTATAATGGAATACATCTACCTGAATGGAATTAATACATTACAAATTCTTCAAAGCATAGATAATTCCTTAGTTTTACATCTGTATGGTGCTAGGTACTATGGGGACCCACAAGCTCATCACACAAACATAATAACAAGAGTAGCAGCACCATTAATTATATTTTTTCCTATATTCAAATCAGAATGGAATAGATTATCATTCCATCTAAATGGACAAATATACATATGACAGAAAACAACACAGGTTTATGCTGACACTTTAAAACCAACATTGTCTTAGATGCCTGTAGTTGAAGACTCTGTTAATTTTTGGTTTCTCCTTGTAGTGAAACCAGAATGAGATAAAAGACATATGGACTATTTTAATTCTGATAACAATCAATACAAAGAAGTGAATTGAGAAAAATTTCTTCAGGAAAAAGAGAGGAGGAGGGAGAAAAAGTGGAATGAGAAAAAGCAAGAGAGAGAAAGTTGGAGTGACAGATCTTCAGTAAATAGAGAAGGCAAAGCACACCCAACAGTATTTTTGATAAAGATTTCTATCTGAAGTTATTTCCAGGCTATTTAAGTCAGTAATGTGTTATCCTTCTTATCTGACCCCCTTTTTAGGCAGCTATCAAAACCTTGCTAGTTTCTACTGCCAGGATTTTTAAACATCTCTCAGGTTTCTCCCAAAGATTTCTATTTTACCAGTAATCAGTCATTATTCCTCCCACAGAAGATTAGTATTTTTATTTCACTTACACAGAAATCTAATAGTCATCAAATTTTATTTATCTTACTTGATACTTGTTTGTATGTGTAAGCTATTGAAAAAGCATCTTCAAAATCTGCTAACACTGGTGAAATAATATCATTCTCCCATCACACCATGCTTGAATTCCTATTGCAAATACTAAAAAATTCCTTGCTGCACTTAGATTAAAAGTAAATAGAATAATATCATAATTGCATTAAAATTATGAACATGCTGTGATATAATACTCATAAAATATAAACCAAACCTGAACAAGAGAGTCAAAAGCCAAAATAAAATGACATGTAGAAATGCTGAGAAACAAGAAAGCAACCAACATCCAGAAAGGAATCCAGGGAAAACACATGGCTTGAAACAAAAGAAAAAACAACTGGATAATGCAAGACATGCTGTGCAGAGCAAGCAAATACAAACAGCATACAATAATGTACAGAAATGACTGAAATAGGATATCAGATATAACAAAAGGATTAATGAGGCAGACAGAAAAATGGGCTCCCTACGTACATAATAATGATGAAAGGGAAGGAGGAAATGTAAGTGCAGTGTGTCTGAAGCAAATATATTGTACAAAGCCCATCATTCCACTGGTTTTGCTTTGGTATGTATTTAGCACAACATGGGTTTTGTCTAGGGATCTAATCCAAGGCATGAGGCTAAGAAACAATGGCTTTGCATCCTGCCAGATATCCTCCTGTGAGAGGAATCCCAGGGGAATATTGAACTCTGTTTCTGGAATCACTCACTTTGCAGAGGTGTAAAATTGTTGTATAGACACATTATAAACTTCCTTCTAAGACCAATGCACTGTCATGGCATCTGTTTGAGAAGAGAGAAGGGTAGGAAGGAGGAAATAGGATAGAAAAAGGAGGCAGATTGCAGAGCTGTTGGAAGGAGCCGAGTGCCACTATTCTGTTTTCCTTTTCATTTTCAAATTGACTCCTCGTGAAATGTTGTCAAGCATATTTCTGACCAGTCCAGACACCAGAAAAATCAGCAGGCTGCTGATGAATTGAGACTGTACAGTAGTAAGGAAAGTTTACAAGTTATCAGTATGAAAATTATGATTGATTACGCAAGCTGTAATTGCTATAGGAGATCAAGAATGTGTAGGGCAAGAATTCTCGTGAAAGTAAGAGTTTAAATCACTGATAAAAGGGTTAATGAATACGCTGAAAATTTTACACTTAAGTCCCATTTTGGTGGCTTGAATAGAAGACTTTGTCCAGAATTTTCAATGAAATTGTAACTCATTTTAACTATTCCATGAATAAATGCTTTAAAATGAATTACATTAGAACTAGAAGCAATATAGACATGCTGAGCCTTTGTTAACATATTGATGTAGAATGATGAAAATGCTAGCACCTTGTGATTAATCTCTTCTTAAAGAGGTAACCTCCCCTGAACAGCTAGGGAGAAATGTGGAGGGGAGCATTGGTAAAACAAATGTTAAAATCTGGAAGACAACAAGGAAAGAAAGAGAAAGCCTTTGGGTTTTTTGCAGTTTTGCTTCTCTGAAGGTTACTCAGAAGGAAAAGCCAAACAGATGTGTCAGTTCTCATTAGTGTTTCAGGTGGCTACAAAGCTGTCTAAAGGGCAGGAAAAAAAAAAAAAAAAGAATCAAGGTGAAGGAATTTGCTGTAAAGATTAAAGCAGCTGTTCAGGTATGGCCTGAGAACAAAAGCCATGTCTATGGATGGGGACCTGCATTCTGACAGCTGGAGAGTGCAGAGTTCCCACCAGACACCAGCCAGGAATGGAAGACAAGGAACCACCTTCACAGCCCACCAGCCTTCCCCTAGAACCACAGGACTTTTCTTATCCCACCACTGCATCTTGCCATCGCCTCCCAGCCAGCCATCTCCTAAGTATCTGAGACACAATCTATGATCCAAGCTAGTCCTGCCAATAATAGAGAAAACAGTTCAAACTGGCTTTCTTTTTAAAAGTATTCCCATGTGAAGGCCACAGTGGGAATGGTTGGTTCCAGCTGTAGGAATGATCTGCAGGTGTCCTCTCGTAACTGCTCCATTATCATAGACAAGTACTAGATGCGTTGCTCTCACAGTTGTACCAAACCTAACTTTTATAGGAATGAAGCACCCAAAAAGGCAGTAGTAGGCTGTGTTGCCATTAACAATGCCACTGAAAATGCTGGAAATAATTTTAATGTTTAAATTACCATCACTTCATTTCAATTCTAGTGGCTTGCTATTAATGCAGATATTTATTTATAAAATTTGTAACAAACTTTGAGTATCTAACAACTTTATTCCCTGTTTTTAGAGGGTTCTTTGATGATGTTGGTGGTTTCTTTTGGTTTTTTGAGGTTTTTTTTGTTTGGTTTTTGGTTTGGTTTGGTTTGGTTTTGGGGAGTTTTAGAGTGGTTTTGTTTTGGTTTGGTTTTTTTGTTTTATTTTTGTTGAAATTAAACATTTTCTAGAAATATCAAACACTCCAAGTGCTTTGTTACTTCAAGTAGGCACTATGTATCACTCGTCTGTTCAGTTTGTAATGCAGGCTCATTACCATACTCATTATTGTGAATTATGGAAGTTTCCTGGCTGGTCTTCATTAACCATCTGGTACTTAAGCACTGATTTGTGTTTATATTTATAATGTTAATTTTATGAAAGCACCTGAACATCTACTGGTAACATGCATTTAATCTATTTCTCTGAATTTTTGCAAAACCTCAGTGATTGCTCCAAAGCCATATTTTGCTTTACCTTTATTATTTTATTTGCATACATGGATGACATAACAATTGTGTGCATGCAATAACAGAGATAATTTTGTTCTCCTCTTTCAACTGCTTTTTCAATAAGGTGGTTGTTTTCTCTTAGTCAGTGGATACCTTAATGAAGCCTTAACCAGTATCAGCTTTTCAGACCTTGTTTTTCACAAAGCAGTAATTTTGGGCTCAATACACTACAACTTTACTTTATTGCTTCAGATAAGTTTCCAAATTTCTTTTATAATTTTCTTCTGAAACATAAATATATTTTGAGAAGTACAAAATTTCAGTAATTATATTCTAATGCCCACAAAGCACTAGGGTCTACTCTTAAAGCAGCTGACGGAAAAATAACACAGGTGCAGACTCCTAACAAAGATCCTTTGCCCTTTTCAATTTTGTAACATTGATTTTTATTCTAGATCTTGATCGTTCATAATTTTCAGTGGGAAAAAAATTTGTAATTACTGCACGATCATTATCAAATATAGTAAATCATAAAGGTTTCCCAACATGCATTTAAAAACATTTCAAATATATTTTATAAATATTTCTTTATGTTAACAGCCTGGAAACATTGGGAAATATATTAACCTCAAATTACAATGCCTGCATGTTCAGCAAAGTCTCCATCTTTCTAAGCTGTATATTTCTTCAAATTATTTGTGCGAGCCTAGAGACTACTAATTTTTTTCATAAGCTTTTCCAGCTGAACTTGTTTTATCTAACTCATGGCCTTGTACTACTGGGCCATTAAGAAAAGTCTTCCTAGTCCTGAAAATGTACATAGCTACCCCAGACCAACAAGGCCCCACATGATCAAACTCAGAGATTAACCACTCTTAAAAATTTTCAGAGAAAAGCACTGCAAGCAGTGTGACTGAGCAAAGTCACTGATCCATTAAACACCACTGGAGCGCTGGTTGGAGAACTGAGATAGCAGAACCCTGTGGGAGAAGAGTCATACACCTAAAGTGGGACAAGTATGAGTGCAGGGATTTAAACATTTTGAGATACAGTTTGGATATTAAACAGTGATCCTAACTTTTTTCCTGATCTTGGGTTAAAATAAGGGGAAGACCTGCTGCTACCCTGTAGAGAGAAGTTCAGGACAAGTGCTCAGAACCCATTTCAGAGTACTCATGCTATTTTGAAAAGAGCTGCATTGTTTCCTTCTGTTTCCATGGTCTGTTCTGTTTTCCCCCTTACAGAATACAAACACACATTTTCTGCCTTTTTTTTCCCTTAAGAATTTGCTGTGTATAAACTGATGTGTTAGAAGAGTAGGTGAGTGGGAAAGCTGCTGAAGCTGTGTCATTGTGCAGCAGTAAACAAGAGAAGACATGTGCCATCTTGTGAAATATTTAGTTGGAGGACTTAGACGGCAGCATGGCCTGAGGTGTTTTCTCCTAACCTCGTTTTTATCATACCCCATATATTGTCATGGGTGAATGAATAGGGTTAAGTCTCAAAGCAGCAATTTGGCCTCCCTGGTAACTGCTCCCAGCAGAAGGCAATGTCTCCAAAGGACAGGATTGCTTCAGCTACTTCAGCAAACCCTGCAGACCAGTGCTGGGTGGGCCCCCCATCACTGTGTTAATCAACCGTGCTGTCCACATGCACCAAGGGGCTTGGGCATAATGTCAGCTGGATTCTGCCTTCCTCCCCGGGTCAGCCACTTACCCAGTTTGTACCTGGCTGTGTTACTAGCAGTAAAGGAGTTTCTTCCCTCCCCAAACTTTCATTTTCCCCACATCTATGAGAAGCGTGTATGTTTAGAGCAGAATGCTGTTCAAAATGATTGAAGAGAGTGTGGAGCCACCAGCGTAATAGCCTGGTTACAATATGTCTAAGAGCAGTAGTGCAATAGTAAATCATAGACTTAGTATAGGTGAAAATTGGGTAATTTTTGTATTGTCCTGATTTAAAGCAGATAAACTCTGCTCCCCTGCATTTCCCCTGAACTATACTATCAAGTAGATATATTGACTATTCTTCTGTGGTGAACATGCAATTTATCTAGAAAGTGCCTCATTATTTTGTCCTGGGCCTACATATTAATTGAAATAGATACTGAAACATAAGGCTGACGTACCCAGAATATAAGTACTATTTGAAAGGCTGACAGAAAGCTAATTGTAATATAATGAAAACGTGTACTGCAGACATCCTGCAAAAGCTTACTTTTAAATTGAACTACCATTGAGACGCTGCAGTGATCCCAGCAGATATGTCCTCTTGCCTATAATTGGGATTTTCATGTGGGTATCACTATGCAAGGGGTAGATAGCAGGACCTGTGAGAATCTGTGAACAAGCCCTTGGTCTTCTGACACTTGGTAAAACTTGTGATTGCTTCAGTAAGGTGTCATATTCACCAATCTCACCAAAACTGGCCAGGAGTTTGTTCCTCTAAAGTGTGAAAGAGAAAAAGCATTTGACGAAATGTGTGCAAACCTGTTCACAGTTTGAGAATAAGGCTCTGAGTGTTTTGCAGACAGTAGACTGACAAAGTCCAAGCTGTGGTATTTTTCTGACATAAAGCAAATACAAGGAAACAATTTCATTTTGCAGGCTCCTCCTTCCTCTGAGGCATTTTCCACAGCACTTTCTGTCTGTACAAAGTTCTCTGGAGGTCTGTGAGCACAGGATTGCTGCTGCTGAAATAACCCTGCGTGGCTCTGCCCTTACACTCTGCTCTTGCTGCCTGCTTCTGACCCCCATTAGAAGTTCAGCTGGGTGGAAAGGTTGATCCTTTAGAGCTTGTATTTTATGTCCTTCTGTGCTTTCCTCATGCATGCAGGAAATAGCCTCTTTCTTTTTTTAAAAATAACGTAGTTTTAATGAATGCTTTCATTACCTCCTTCCTCATTTTGAGTTCCCACTAGTTAAATTCTACTGACAGTAGAAATAGCCCAAAGAGCATGGTTTACAGACATTTGCAGCTTTATTCACTGTTTGTATGACAATTATCTTACTTAAAATAAGGCTTTATATTACTAGTCCATTGCAGTAAATGGCATAGATTTCCATTCATAATAACACCTAATGACTTTTGAGCAATTACCATTATTTTTCAGCTCTTGCTCTGACTTTAGATTCTCAAAAAGTCAACCCTTCAAATAAAGGCTTTCTGCCCTTTGCTGTACTGATGCATACAATTAAGCTTTGAAGATAATAGTTCTTCAAATTGTGATGGAATCAATTAGCTATGATATTCCTTTGGGTAAATTGCCAGAATGATAGAAGCATGATAGTAGAAAACAGAAGATTATTTGCTTGAGTGAAGCTGTGCTTCTCCAGCTTGTATTATTCTTGTCAGTGGTAGTTGTAGAATAGTAGGAGTAAACATTGTAGGAGTGAGTGTATTTAATAACAATAGAAAAAATCAGCTTATATGTAATCAATGTGTACTGGCATGCTTTCAAAGCAATTCACAAGCTAACCTTTAGTAAGGATTTCCACAGCACTGTCTGTTACTTGCTGTTTCTCTTAAACCAACACTCAGTACCTACAACTTCTGAAATATACAATGAATTTTCATATAATCAGAATTGAGTAATTATTACTCTAACCACCTCTGAAACAGGAATTGCAATTTAAAGTAACTGTACTGTTGTGTTAATTTAGCCCTTAATGTATGTATATCCAGAATTTTCAATTACATCTTATAGTGCCTATTGCAAACCATTCTATTCCACAGGAAAATCACATTCATTTCTGGATTGTACTGTCACTTTTTTATTATCGTTATTGCTTTAGTCAATGCTGCCACAGCTTCTCTACCTTGTTCAACAAATATATCAGTGCAGTCCCTTCCCTTGGAAGAAGACGTTATATTTTGTCAGAGTGTTTCTTTGTACAAACAGTCGGTACTGCTGCTGTAAAGCTTGCCTATATGGAGACTGACCAGTAGTTTGCTTATTTGATCTGAAGCAATATGCATACATCATCCAGGAAATGTTGTTATTGCATGGGTAAACTTCAAATTAATTTCACTGTTATTTATGTGCAGCTGCACACTGTGATTAGGTGGCAGAAGTCAATAATCACTGGGTCAACACTGCTCTGTATTTTTGAAAATCTGGTTTCGGGAGTATTTGTGAGAGCCATTAGAACAGACATTTGGGGGGAAATATTTTAGAGTAGGGGCTTTAGTCATTGCCTCTGTTATGGGTTTGTACAATGCCTCTTATATTGTGTTCAGCCTGCAAGTTCCTGGAGAATGGCTATTTATTTTGAAACCTTTTTGTATACAATGTTGAAGCAGTAATCTCTGGAGGACAGCAGTATTACTGCTGTTGAGTGAGATTTGACTTTGCATAATTACCTATGTATTCTTCTTTTTGAATGCCACTTGTTCTGCCTAATCTCACATTGCCTGACAACCTGAGGTGAAAGCACAGTTAAGACTAAGTGTGGTGCTGCATAGTCTCTGTGCTGGCTCTGCAGACTTCCCAGTGAGTCAGAAAAGCTGTCTGTCAGCATCCTAAAATCCTGTTTTGGCATTATCATGGCACCGCTGATTTTTTCTCACATTCCAAATGAACATCAAACTGCTCAAAGTCAGGGCATCAGCTTCTGCCTCCATCTGTGAACAAAACTGAAAATAAATAAGCTAAGAATTGCATTTGACTGCAGGATTTGGACTGTGCAAGGAACAGTTTGGACGAGGTTGTCAGTTGGAAAGAGCTGCAGAGTCATTTGAGTTAATTGTAAATAGTGATCACAGCATACATACGTTATCAAAACTTGTACTGCTTTTCTTTTCTTTAATCTATTCAATTATACATGTGTGTGTGTGTGTGTGTTGTGTGTGCGGTAATCCATTTTTAATCTAATCCCTTTCATGTTCCTGAGTAGAATAGGATTATAGTGGGCACTGTTAGCTTCATACAAGGTAGTTCTTCTTTTTTGGAAGTTTTACAAATTAGATACATATATTTAATGTACTACATTGTTATAATTTTGTCATTAAATACAGAGCCAGCTGAACTAAATTGCAAACTTTCTGCAACTATGCAGTATATTCAGATATGTCATACATTGTAAAATAAAAAGCTTCCCTTGAAGTCTCCCTCCATAGATTAGACTGGCCTTTGGGTTTCATTTACAGTGATCTAGAACACTGACAATTAAGCAGTGAAGCCAGTCCACAAATATACAGTCGGAAGTATCTGCTATTTTGACAAGGCAGATTTAAAGCAATGAGAGCACAGAAAAGGGCGCATTCATTTTCTCTCATGTTTTGATAGCCCAGAATACCTGAAGAGATTGCTTTTGTGCAAGGATAAACACACTTACACTTAAGAAAGGCTGCCAAATGGTTTCTTAATAGTTGAAAGAGGACATCTGGTGATATACCATTTTAAATGGTTAATAATTATTTTTTCCCATCACTGCTATCTCGTAGTCATAATATTTAAACTAATTTTAAAATTTTCCTCTAAACTTGTGAATTTTAATGTTCACCTTCAAAAGTATATTACTTGAACCTTTGTATCTGGGATAAAAAAAAAGGAATGGGTGACAGTATGCTATAGTTTAATACCCATCTTCAAGCCCTCTGTTGTCCAGTAGATCTGTCTAAAAGCTAGGTTCTGTGATGTACAGAATGTGATGGCCAGCCGCCAACACAATGCTTGAACATGTACTCAGCTGACACTGAAGCAGGATTTATGTATGTAAGTGTTGCATGTATGTATGTATGTATTTAATGCAAGTTCTTTGCCAAGAAGGGAGCATCACAGAAATAGGGCTCATAAGCACATTGTTAAGGAGTTCATTCCAACACCTTTTACTTATTCCAGAGATTTTATTTATTAAGTCCATTATCTATACCACCTGAAAAAAAAAAAAACCACCGTAATTTAAGCTTACATTAAATAGTTTTTCAGGTAAGGATATAAACTCTGGGGAGAATGAAAATGAAGACACTTGTCTTCATGCCTTCACTCAGTCAGAAGAGAGCAAATGCTAATTGGAAACCTTCATAGCTTTTACTGAAAATACTGTAAACCAAATTAAAAAAAAATTAAAAAAAGGAGAAATTGGCATGGAATTATTTTTCTATAAGGACAGATGAATCCATAATGGACAGTGGCAGTGAATCCAAAATACATGAGCCAGTGTTGATGATTATGATTTTAGCTTCCACATGATTGTGGAGAGTCCAGATAAGCAAGCTGATCTTTTACTCTGAGAGGCTTAATAAAGTGAAGTCCTCAGTCCTCTTACTCACATCATTGCTGAATGTGGAGTATATGAGATTTCAGTGATGGTCCTGAGAGGAAAACAGGAGGGTTGTTTGTTGAAAAATTTCCATCTGAACTGAAACTGTAGGGA
>VXBQ01002399.1:50366-78957 GCA_013400175.1 Phainopepla nitens
TTTTTTGTTGTTTTTTTTTTTTTTCCCCAGCAGTATAATATGGGACATAACCTCTCCCAGCAATAGTTTTCTCATTCTGCTCTACAGGGACCTTAAAATTCATTCAAGTACGCTTACTGAATTATGAGTGCTGTGCCTGTAAGACAGAGATGGACACCTGCACAGTTGGTTTGTGGAGTTATTGCTGGGTCTAATGGCACTCAATCACTGGGCAGACACTATCTAGACTGACAGGTGAAAAAGCTTTAAAAAATTATAGGACATTTATATTGTCACGGGCAGCAACAACTTTCAACTTACTGTGCTGGGAGATGTGTTCCTAAAAACTGGACAGCATGAGGGTCATAAAGCAATTTGTCCATATAAGCCAGAGATAAACAACGGCAAACAGGTTTTCATATTTATCAGCCACTTACCCATTATAAAATATGGAGGTCTCATATGTGGTTAGTCAATAAAGTATTATTTGTACATAGTTTATGTTTTTAAGAGCCTTCTATAACGCAAGTTAAGAACCCAAAGAACCCAATTATTTTTGAAAACACACGTTACAAAAACATGACCTTCATGTAAAGTTATTTTAAAAGAAAAGCAATCAAAACCAACCACAACAATAAACATCTTCATATAGTTCTACTGTTAGACAAGAACTAAAGTTTCAAAAAGGAAAAAACCAATCTAAATGTGGCCTCCTAGTGTAACTGGATATATTCTATAACTCTTCAGCTGTTGTGTTCAATAGCCAGCAAGGTAGGTATGTAAACTATAAGAACAACCCACAAGCCAGTGCTCCAGTTACAAACTACAGAAAGTGATGACCACAGTTTTTTTCTTTCTACTTCTCAGTAGAAAATCCAATTCTGTTGGTCTATGCCTGGAAGCACTTACTGCACAGTGTTTTAACTCTGTAGTAATTATAAGGGAAGCAGAGGTAGTGTGTCATTCCCTTCAATGCTCTTATTTCTCACTTGAGGGTAACGGTTTTCTGCTAAAAGCTAATTTTCTTTTTATTTTCTTCTGTTAATCATAATTGGCATAGCAGTATGCTTAATGGCACCCCAAAAACCTGGCAAAGAGATGCTGTTCTCTAATATATTTTAATGTCAGTCTGTCTGACTACTTTTCCATGAATGTGCACAGAACTAAAATATTTGCACATGAAAATCTCGTAAATCTAGTAGCTGCCTGAGCAAACAGGACCACACTATTGAAACTTCCCATGAGCTTTTTTAAGAAGTTCTGCTGTAAGAACCTGATTCAAGGTCTGATTTTATCTGATAAAAGCTGTGAGCCCATGTAATTAAAAAAAATCCCACCTTTTCCTCTTTGTGTTCTCCATCCCCTCTTCCCTCTTGTATCATGGGAAGTAGGGGTGGAAACTACACTAACAAGTTATCTTTTTCTTTTTTTTTTCTGGGTATATGTGCTCTTTCTCAGTGGATTTTTAAAATCTTTGGGCATAAAGAGAAGAAGAAGACTGTAACATTGCATAAGTGGTGGATCAATATCCATCATGGTTCAGGCTAGCAGCCAAATCCAGTATTAGTCCGATTACACAAATAGTGGAGTTTCTGAAGTACCTTGTGGATAAGTGCTGTATTCTCAAACCACGGGAGTTGCAACACATGTGAGCAATTATGTGATCTGAATGGGTAAACAATACAGATTCTGGGTGATAAAAGTGACATGGTATTTTATGTACTGCAGACTGACAACATTGCTGCAGCAAGGAACAACACATTTTTAACATCCTAAAATTCCCCAAGGCTAATTCGCAACCAGTGATAGTCTGCATGTGACATAACCAATTTTCTTTCCAGCAGGTACAAAACTTTGCAGTTATAAGTAATGAAATCTTGGCAGCTGGATAAGTAACTTGTTTGTATCAAGGTCCATGGAATGAGTTGGGAACACAGAGGGGTTCTGTGTGTGGTGCAGGCACATACATGATTGCGCCTGCTAGTTTTATAAGGGTCAGTAGAAAGTCCTCATGTGTTTGAATTCTTAAAAATCCCAAACACATTTTTCATGTAGACTTTGGAAAGTATAGTAGACAACAATTCATGTATACTAGATATAATCAGCCACGACATTGTCTGTTTTTCTTATTTTCTGAAGAGATTATTTAATAATTTAGGTGTTTTCTCTTTGTATAAAAATATTTTCTTATGCATCGTAACAAGAAAAGTTACAGTGTTGTCTTTATTCTTTTCTGCTCTTCTACTTGTAAATTATTATATTAGAAATATGTCCAAGTAGTGATGAAGACTACTTTGTGTTAGACAGTGCTCCATTAAGTAATTTATTTATGCTGTGTGTTGAGTAGCTCTAATAATATTTGCAGAAAAAGTCTCAGAGATATGGTATAAGACCCACTGTGGTATTTTGAATCACAATGTTAAGTCTCTAAAGACATTTAATTAATTTATAGCAAAGGTAATTAAGCTTGCTTGCAACAATTTTTAAATGTTATTGGAAAAAGACTAGACTAACAAGTGTAACTGAAGTATTAAAAAATGTTATAAGGCCTTCATTTTTTCCTCCTTAAATTCTGATATTCTGATAAGAAAGATGGAAAAGAAAGTTGCTTTAGGGAAATATCAAACACTATATTAATAAAGATACAAACCAGCCAGCTGGGCATGTGTATTTATATGTATGCTTTTGATAAAACATATTTCTTGCAAACCCATAAAAACTGAGGGGAATATGACTGCATGAATCTTCAATGAAAATCTGCCAGGACTTCTTTCAGTTCTCATCTTTTAAGAGGTCAGTTAATGACAGAAATAATTTAAACTGGAGATTTTACAAAAATCAGATACCTTTATTACTAACAAATGTATGCATAGAGATGCATAGCTATACATGTTTATACATGTGTATGAATGTGTATGCGTGCATACAGAGAGTAGCAGAGAATGCACAAGTATGTATATGGTTCTATAGCATTCACACTCAAGTGTTTTGACTGCTCTGTCAACAGTAAAGTGGCATAAGACCACAGACATTTCTGATATTTTCCTAGTCAATTTTTTTACTTCTTATTTGCAGGAAAGACACTGAAAAATAAGTGCAGAAATAATCTCGTAAGCTTTTTAGAACCAGAATAATTTTATAGCAGCATTTTAGAGCATTCAAGAGCATTTTCAAATGATTTAGACTCTAAATCTTTGATACCTTGTAGTCCAGTGAAGGATTGAATGATGAATATACTGTGCCTTGGAAACAGAAGAGCTGTGAACTTTTCAAATGCTTTGGCAGCAAAGTGATTTGTCAGAAAGAATAAAAGACTTAAATTTACCATCCAACATGAAGCAATTGCTCTCCAGGTGAACTTTTGTAAAAATCACTCTAACTATGTGNTAATTCTGGAGGTGAATATGACCTCAAGTATCTAAAGCTGTGATACACACTAAACTTAGAACCTAGAGACTCTTACTGGTAATTTAAAAGCTCAGAATATATGATCTTACAGCACATAATGGTTACCAGAGGATATACATCTCAGGTAAGATTAAATCTTCAGGAAAAAAAAACAGGTTTTCTTGATAAAAGAAAGATGGATGGAGTAGAGAGATATCATCTGTTATTTTTTGTGTTATTGTATAACAATTATTAAAAGTAATTTCAAGACTGGTGTTTATTTACGTGAAATTTGGACAGGTTTGCCTTTGCCTCCTGCATCTCAAGTGCTTGATTCTGCATGAGAAGAACACCTCCTACCCTGGAAGAAGGTCCTGCCTTCTTCATCTGGAACGTGCTGAATGCAAGGACCTCCTCTTGGGAGTTATCACTGCACAGTTGTCTTGTTCTTGTTCTATCCTTAGACATCTAAGCCTAGGATGTAGGCTTGAGACAGAGGACTGGATTAAATGCACATGACACTTGGTCTGATTCATTATGACTACTCCCATTTTCTGTTCACACATGCTGCTTGAACTCACCCCAGCCCAGAGAACACAGAGCTCTTCAGGGAGACAGCTGAACTTTCTCCATTTCACCTCAATCTAGGGAAAAGTTTGACTTATTGAATGATGTTTTATTTTAAGTCAGTGTTAGGGCATGAGATATCACACCTCTGTCTCTCACTGCACTCTCACCATCATAGTCTTCCTCAGAACTGCACGTATGTTCCCATCTCACAGAGGCTGTGTCCTTCAGTCAAGCTTAATTAGAGCTGAAGTGAAAGCTCTGTGCTGGTGATTTCTCTTTACTTTTGTGAGTTCATATATACCACTAACTGCTGAAACATTTTCAAAAAGCGTCTTTTAAAGTTTGTTTGTAATTACTTTCAGAGGCCCTCATCATGAATTCCCAACTGTAAAAATAGTACAATCCTATGATGTTTTTCCTTTGGTACACTGAACTAAAGGAAGGGAATCCTCACCAAAATCATTAAAACTGCTTGTGTGTTAAGGTACTGCACTGATTGTGAAGAGGATCATTGATCTTGGCATACTCTGGATTAAAACAAGAAAAAAACTAATTTTTAACATTTTAGAAATGTTAAAATTATATAAAGATTTTACCCTCTTATCTGGTTTCATAAATTCTCTGAAATGTTGCTAATGTCACAGAAAATGTAAACACAGATTAAACCCATTATTTTGGCTTTCAATAGGATGAGAAAATAGCTGGAGATTTTTGTTGTTCTTATTCTTGCGCAGGTAACAAATAAACCATTCTTAACTGTCAGGTAGAATTCTGATTGGAAGTGTTGGTCAGTCTTGAAGTCTGCCAACAGGAGGAGATTATTTTCAAAAGAACACAAACAACAGTTTTTGCAAAATAAGTAACTGAAGACATCACACCCTAGGTGAGCATTTGTGTTCAAATGCTTGCTTAGTAGGTATTTATTTATTTGTTCAGGCCTATAATTCTTGTCCAATTCTGACATGCATATCAAGATGTCCTCCTACTGAAAATTGGTTCTTTAGGATTATTTCAAAAACAAAAATATTTTTTCATAAAAACGTGTTTAAAGGTTGCTGAACTCTCCACTTTCCACTCATCCATTTTGTGGAAATTTCTTGTGATTACAGGATACAGAATAGGTATTCTTTAAAATAAACCTTGTAGTACTGCAAAAAATGAAAAGAAGAATAAATGTTGCTGGAGATAGAAGGAATATCTGTAGGATCAAGGTTATGTCTGCACAGCATGTTCCTGTTGACAGTACTAAAGTCCATCCCGTGCTATGGAGATGGATGAGGGCTGTCATCCCTTTGTGATGGACATAATGGATGTCAGGACTTTCCAGAATATGATTAAATCCTTTTTAATTTTCACACACCTTTTATGTGTCCTAATGGAACTCAAACAACATCAAGGGAAGCATAGCTGAGAGACCTGCTCCGTGAAACTGAGTTTTGCAAATTCTTAGACCAAGGAAAAGCTTTCCATGTTCATTTTCCACTTCTTAGTCAGACTAAGACTGTTTCTCACAAGCATGGGCCCTTCCAGATTTCATATCCAGGCTACTGCTACACAGTACTGTTGTACAAAACATGGGTGAAATTATCTATTAGAAAATAACTATCAACTCAGTGGTTATAACCACTTTCACTTTTTAGAAGAAGAAAAGTACTGAATATATATTCAGGAAATGTCAACAACATGCACTAAACAAAGCATTTCCATTAGCACAGAAACTTCTCCAGGCCTTGAGGGGAAGAGTTGACAGTCAATTCCATAGGAAGACTGAAGAAAATAGTGAAACTTTTCCTGTGCAAGTCTGAGGGCTTCCACGCTTCCACATTCCTGCTCTTTAGTGGTTGGCAGTGTATCACTTTATTAATCAGGCAAGAGAAAACAGGCATGGAGAAAATTCTTAATGTTTGGACCCTGTGAGTTGAAAGGTTCCTCTCACCATATATCTCTGTCTTGTTGTCATTGTAATAGAAAGTTAAATTGTGATCCTCAAAGGTTAGAGATAGGTCTGTGGGGAATGTATTTGCTAAACAAAGAGGGACATCTCCTTTACATTTCTAGTTTGAATTCATTGCCAAGCAATATACCACCTTCTGGTGTAGTTTTTTACTGGATGTGTACAAGAAATATTACAAGAGTAGGCTCAAGTCTTACCATTATTCGTTCATAAAGCAACTGCTGCATACAAAGCTGTAACTCCTGTGTTTGGGGTATTTGTGATTCCAGAAGAGCAATTTTCTTCCAAAATTTTTACAGAGAAGAAATTACAGTGAACTCAAATTGTTCAGGACAAAAGCACCACTGAAATGAAAATGAAAACAGCAGTGAAATCATGTTTACATTTCAAACCGAAAAGGAGTTCACTAAGGTCTATCAAAGCCTCATATCATAAAATATTTCCATACTTTATGCATGCAGATGGTCTGTGGTTTATTTGGGTTATTATTACAGTGAAACAGGTAGGAACATAATGGTGTCTTACACAAATATGTTTCTTTTTGATCATTTACAGCTGCTTTGCTTGTTTTCTTTCACTGTGCATTTGAACAGTCATTTCAGTCAAGGATTAAATTCCTCCCTACTGAAAGAAGTATTTAGTACTCAGGAATTCTTTGTTAAATAGAAGAGTGCTAAAAATGAAAAATATATTATATTCTATACAGAAGGAAGATTATTAGAGTTCACTAGCAGGTACGTTGTATAAAGCCAGGATTTGAAAAGATTTGGAATCAGTATTAATTTATGAAGTCCCTTTGCAAAGAATGAGAAATAAAAGAAATGCTGAGTCATGAATTCCACCATCACCAAACCTACAGCTCTGTTTCCTTTTATGGATTATTTCAACTGAACACACATGTGTCGTTTCATTCCAGCTCCATAGAAAATTTAAGGAGCTGTAGCATATGATGGAGAGAGAATCTTAAAGCAGTCAAGGGAAGAATCTCCCACTTGTGAAGAAAATCTTGTAAAATTTGATGTAAAATACAGGGTGATTTTACTGATGATACCAAAAGCTTTTCAACTAACATACCTTCTGAGGCACATTATCTGCAGGACCTGATGTGAGAGAGCAACTGTGAAAGAGCACAAGATTTTGTCCCAAGATCTTTGTGCCTCTGGAGATGCATGTTGCCACTGCACTTGTCCTTCTACCTGTGAAGAGAAGGGTGTGAACCATAATCACTTTCTCAAGGTAGTATTTTTATTCACTGCATCACATTATTTTAAAAATAAAATATAGCAGGATTTCCCATTTTGAAATATGTATTTTTCACAGTAATAATAATTTTCAAATATTATTTTTATTATTTATAACTATGCCATTTTTGCATCCTCATCTGAATTCCTGTTCGTGCCAGTCTTGGTGTCTTTTTATTACATGTCAGAAGTTATATCTTTATTGTTACCCCAGTGAACATCCAAATTTTTCTATGATTTTCTGTCTTTTTGTTTCCTGTACAGCTGTTGTTATGGTGTACATTTCTTTCTGGTTTTTTAATATATCTGCAAGAGAGCCTTGAGAGTCCATATGCCTAATGCCCTCCTGCAATGTTTCATAACACTGTGGAGCTAAGTGGTTACCAGAGAAATTGATGGAAAATAACTCACCATCATTATTATTTTTATCCATTAATTTACTAAAATAATTGTTCTCATCAATTATCTCTAATTTATTTGCAGTTATTTCAGCATACTTTTACTTTATACACATATGTAATTCTTTTTGCCACATTTTCTAATTCCTTCATTGCAGGCAATGCTTAAAATGTCATTAAAAGCCATGAAAATCCTAATCCTGTGAAGACTTTGAAATTCAGATATTTTTTTTTGTCCAAAAGGTACATTCAATTCTGAGATACACTCAGGCATGAATGGAACAAAACAATTCAATTTCTTTTTATATGGTTACATTCACACAAAGTTTCATAAAATTCAATTTTTTTCTGAAAGACGAGAGTGATAGCAAGATAAAGACAAGAGTGCTTTTGGTGCATGCAGAAAGTGACAAAAGAGTGTTGTGATAGATTAGAAAGAAAAGAATGTTAAAATAAAAAACGGGGTCAAATATTTTGTCCTTGTGTCAATAGAATAACATGAGTGTCAGCAGAAAATAAAAAAACTAGAGAAGGTGATTAAGATCCATACCACTTGAATATAAGGTGAGAGAGAGATTAAATGAGAGAAAGTTGCAAAGAAAAAAAAGAGATTAAATGAGGGAAAGCTAACAATACTTGAGAAATCCTCAAAAAAGGAATAGTTCTGCATAGTCAGGAGAGAGCTGAGAGGAGACCCAGATGAAGTAGGTAGAAGTTGATTGACAGGGCCAGGATAGAGAAGATCTAAGGGAAAATTTTGTAAATGAGAAGGGGGAAACTTGCCTTTGCTGTTGTAGAAATAGTGCTATGCCTCTATTCCCTGAAGAAAAAGAATCTGGCGTCACTATTATGAACTCTTTAAATTTAAGGATTAATATCTTTTAATATCTTTTAATAAGGATTAAGACAGAGGTTATTGAAATACCAATGTAACCCTGTATAACAAAGGGTTGTCATTCTCGAAGTAAGTGTCTCCAAGCATTTAGAATAGAGAAGAATAAAAGGGAGGACAGAAGACAAACACAAGCAGCTATAATCTGCAAAAGGAAGTCTGAGAATTTCTAGCAGATTAAAAAAATAGAAAAAGTATTGCTTTTTAAAACTAGATTCAAAATATGTTTTATTTTTCTATATTTGTTCTTTGTTGACTGGTGCAGCCTGTGCTATACTGGTTGAAGGTCTGGCTGAAGGCTGTCAGCCTGTGAATGCTGATGCTCCTTTTGATCCTTCTCCTTAACTTCACAGAGACACCAGGTCACCTCACTTTTCCCTCCATTAACTTCTGTCATCTTGTTTTCTGAGATGACAGTAACAGGTGAACATGTGTTGCGGCGTGTGTTTATTTCTTTTGTGTTTTACAGTTCTATGTATACTGGTTCATTCCTATGTTCCTCTGTGTTTTCCCTGAAGTCGGTTTGTGCCTAAGTTGTATCCTCCCCTGAGCATTCCCTCATTGTATCCCTGCCCTTTGTTCTGGCTCCGTCCCTGTCTGTCATTGTAACCCTACCCCTTGTTCCTGAACCTGCCCAGTTAGTCCCAACCTGAACCAATCCCTGAGTGTGACGCCCCTTTGGAATTCTCTTAATCTTTGATGCTCCACTGGCTTATGTGACCTGTCCTCTCCTCCCACCTATCCTGACTGACCCTAAGAATATGAGCTGATCCCCTCACTGCTCCCCCAAAGGTTTCCCATTGGTCAACTGTTTGCAGCCTCCCGTTGATTTCTGGTTGTATTAACCCCGTGCACATTGGTGCTAGGGGCTCTTCTGTCCCTGACCCCTTCAGCTGCTATAAACCTACCCTGCTAGAACCTCATCACAGAGAGCCTCCTCCTTCCCCTTTGCCTGATTGCTGACTGCGATGACAGACCTCACACTGCAGAGCAACTGGCTCTAAAGGTTCTGCCTTTGGTTCTTCAGTACCAGGGCAGTTCCCCACACCTGTCACGGTGCCGGTGTGCTCCTCTGAGCTAGCCTGGGCTCCAGTGCCCATGTCAAACGTGTAGTTTTTTCTTCAGGTGCATGCACACTTTTTTGTCGCTAGTCCCATGTCTCTGCTGACCAAAGGGTCAGAGTTAGACGAGACTGAGCTGGTTGTGTTAATACTTCACTCTTGATGCACAGAACAATTCTGGTCAGTGCTGAGCGCTTAGCAGGTGCCCAGGTGATGATGAAGCTGCCTGCATTGCACTGCTGCTGTAATAGTGCAGGGGCAAAAAAAATAAAAGTAGGAATAGGTAGCAGCATAGCAAGAAATATTTTCTGAGGCCTGTCAGGGTCAGAAATGAAAAACTGATCCTTAAATGATCCTATTTGTCCTTTTGGACAAATGTCTGTTTGAAAATAAGGGGAAACACTACCAGGGGTCAAGACAGGAGGCACAGCTGCTAAAGAGCAGGACTTGCGGAGGTGGTGGAGCTGACCTGGCTTCTGCTCTGGAGATGGAGGGATCAAGGAGGCACAGGGAGGCCTGACACCCTGACAAGTGGAGGTTTGAGAGAAACAGGAGAAAGAGTTGGAGGTGTAAGGGTTATACGTCACTTTTTGTAGCATGTATTTGACAGGGAGATGATTATTATTTGTTTGTATTTCATTTTTCTATTAGAGTATTGGTAGTGGTACTTCACAACTTTAGCATCTTTGCTATTTTTGTATGCATATTTTCTTTTCAAAATGGTCTGCAGTTCTGCCAGTCATGGTGAAGTAGGATTTTTGAATGTATATGCAGATTTTAATTTTCTGAAAATATTGTGGCTTGCTTGGAAAAATACTTGAAATCCGTACAGAATTCCAGCCTATCTATTTCAAAAGACTGAATTTGTCAAATTGGAGTTACATGAACTCCCTAAATAGACAAAACCAAGCATTTTGTATCAAAATAATTTCAAGTATAATGGAATGAATGATTACAGTTTATATCACATTACTTCTTTAGTACTTTTAACAGACCCGTAAAAAAATTTGTGTGCAATATTTTGCACATAAAACAGCATTCCAGAGCTAGGTTGCAATCTCTTTAATTACATGAATACTTTCATTGATTTATATGAGATGCTTCATATAAATAACCATTAAAAAATATGTCTATTCCCTACACTCACATTCTAGCTTGCAGTTTTATAAGGTTATGGTAGTGCAAAGTGCTCGATATTAAATCCTTACTGACAAATGAGGAGGTTTATTTTACTGACCAAATTGCAATGTGTGCAGATTAATAAAAATATGAGTTACTGGGTTCCATGCCATGTGTATAGAGGGGCACAGAGAATTTATGCAATTCTCTAGGGCGAATGCTGTGTTCTGAACAAGTTTATGAGTTGTCATCAAGTGGAGAAACACATGAGTTATGAGCTTCCCTTTAAAGCACTGTTATTTGCAGTAGTAAAAATGGCCAGCTTCCCTGGCTGTATGGCATTCATACCCCACAGTCCAGGGAGTTGAGGAGAGAAAGGACAGCAAAGCTGCCACCAAATGGTGACCTGTACCCAGTGGAGGAAACAGCCAACAGGAACCTCATGAAAGTCAATAATTTGGTGCTGAGTCCTGCACATGGGAAGACAGAACATGCAGAAATATGGGCCACCAACACACAAGACTGTATTGAGAGCAGCGCAATCGGTGGGGGGAGGGAAATCAGTACTCTGTTTTACTCAGAAATACACTGATCACCTGAAGTGAAACTGGGCTTGTTCTGCCTCAAGAAGAGAGTGTTTCTGGGGGAGTACCCAAATATGAGCCAATACTTCTGAAGAGATTATCGAGAAGACGGAGCCGTGATCTTCCCATCAGTGCATGGCAGCAGGATAAGAAACAATGAACACAAATAGCAACAGCAGAGGTTCTGACTGAAGAAGGGGACAAAAAATCCTTTTCCTCATTAGGGCAACCACGGCATGGCACAGGGAGCATGTGCAATCTCTATGCCAGTTTACAGAACACAAGGTTTTTCCGCACCTGCCTGGGTGAAGCCCTGAGGAACCTGGCCTGACCCCAGCTGGACCTGCTGTGAGCAAGGGGTTGGACTGGAGGTCTCCTGAACTCCCTTCCAGCCAGAATTGTTTAGTGGGACTGTGATTTAGTGGGACTGGGACTTCACAGCCATTGCTCCACAAGGAATGATAGTAGGACAGGATATGCACCTGTGTCCCAGGAAATGCCTGTGAGAGAAATTAACAGCTCTTCCTTGCTCACTTTTTGCTAAAAAAAAAAAAGGATGTGCAACATCAAAAAAACCTCACTCTTCTATTTATCATGTGTGATACCTCTGGTGTGAGAGACATCAGTTCATCAATAGCCATAGCTTAGTCATTCTTGGGCTATGTGTTAAGAGACAAAGTGACTGAAAACTGTAGCAGTCGAGGTGGAAAGCCTTGCGCATGTCCTTCGAAGGTTACACGAAGAGGAGGTAACACTGTTTTTCAAAAACTGCTTACTGATACAAGAATAAAGGAGCATGAGCCTTGCTCATCAGCCTGAGGATTGTGTGAGAAAGGAATAGCTGGGGGCTAACAAGGTCCAAGAGGTGACTGAGGTAAGCCTATGGCAAAACTCAGCTGTGCTGTTCAAGAGTCCTCAGTCAGCTGAGTGCCAGCAGCTGCTGCAGTGAGGCTGCCTAAAAGAGCACATATCCTCTGCTTGTTTCATTCCGTGCCAGCAAAGTTACCACTCTGACAAATTGATTACATTTAAAATAGCACTGCTATTAACAAAAAGCCTTGCTCTGTGCAGTCTTCACAACTGGGTAAAACATGATTAGGTACAAACAAAAATATGCTCTCTAGGATATTTAGGATGATAAAGAACATTCTTGCAGCACACTAGCAGAAAGCTTTTAATAAATCCTGATCAATTTTGTCCTTTTGACTTAAATGTGATTCTTGCTCCAGTGGAGCTTTTCTTGGAAGGAAGTAAGTTAATACAACATGCTGTGCCAGAAAAAAAAGTTATACTGGAATGAACAAAAAATTATTTAACAGTAATCCACTTGCTTAATGATTTTCATTTAAAAACTAGAATAATCAATTTAAGGAATATTTCTTACCAATTTCTTTTATTATAGTTAATGGCTAAGTTAGATCTGTTATTTACTTGTTCTAAATCATATGTCTAAAGAACACTTCATGAAAACAATAATACAAAAAGCACTGATTAATTTTGCATCTCTTCCTGCTTTAATAATCTTTGTCAAGTGAATAGAAAAATGTGTACCATTTATGTTTCTTATAACAGTATTTGTCTTTAGAATGAGGTGTCAGGAAGCATTTAGACTGTCTCATATTTCATGAGTTAAAATAGTGTGCTGTATTGTTGTGACCTTTTAAATTTTCTGCATTTTCCTCTGTTCCTTTAAGTTGCTTTCTTTCTCTGTGCATCTTCTACAGAGTAGGGCAGTAGAGCTGGTGAAGGGTCTGAGGAGCAGCTGAGGGAGCTGGGGGTTTTTTTTAACCTGGAGAAAAGTGGGCTCCAGGCCCACTTTAAAGGGGCAACTTTATCATTCTCTGTAGCTCCCTGATAGCCTGGTGGAGGTTGGGCTCTTCTCCCAGGCAACCAGACAGGACAACAGGACACAGTCTCAACTTGCTCCAGGGAAGGTTCAGGTTGGACAGTAGAAAGAATTTCTTCACTGAAAGGATGATCAAATATTGGAAGCCTAGGGAAGCGATGAAGTCACCATCTCTGAAAGTGTTTCAGGAAACGCTGGGTATGGTACTTAGTGCCATGCTTTGGTTGACAAGGTGGTGGACTTGATCTTGGGGCCTTTTCCAACCTGATTCTGTGATGCTTCGTTCTAAGATGGTTATTGTGAACCTGCTAATTATGAATGAGCAAACAACATAAAAGAGAATGTTTCATGAAAATAATCCCAGTGTGTGTATCCATGCAGTGTGATCTTGTAAGCACATTTTGACTTACCTCAAAGTGGCTTTACAGATATGTCAGCAGCACTGGTAAAATGATGCTGTGCTGCACAGTGCTGTGAGAACACAAAGTAGTTCGGGAACATCTCATTGCTGTAAGATGAGATGAAAGATACACATAAGTATAGGACATTTATATCTAGTTGTGAAACTGTTGCTAATGAACATTGGCAAGATTAATAACTTTCTTTCTTTGAGATTTAAACTAGTGTTTGACTATGACACATTAGGATGAAACCTTCAAAGATGTAATTTATCTAACATTGGCTCAGTATAAAGCTCTTTTGCATTGAAATACCTAGTGCTTGCCAACCTTGGAGACATTAATAGACATTTGAACGGCAGTTTTTAACTCACTCCTATGACTAACCAGAAAACAGCCTGTACTTGTGGTTGAGTCAAAGTACATGAAATCATGGTCCATCCTTGACACTATTAAGAGGAAAAAAGAACTGAAGAAGCAGTATAATGGATTGTATAATTGCCAACAAAATTTCTTTAACCTATATATAATTTAAAATGCAGCCTGAATCAGGCAATGCGACTGGTGACTCCTTGTCTCACTCAATCTTTGCTTCACTCTTGGACAATGATAGAAAAATAGTTGCAGAGATCACAAGTATAGTTAATTCAGTTTAGAGCTTCCTGATCAAAGGGAAACATTAGCTGACTGACAGCAACATGCTTTAGAAAATCCTGGACACTTTCATCCTGCCTTTGGTCCCAGAATGGTCTTTTTTTACAATATGGATATTCTGACAAGAGGTGCAGAGTTAATATTTCAAATGAAATACAAAAAACTCTGACACTTTAGCTTAGATTAGCAAGGAATTTGTCAGAACAAAATACCAATTTTAGTGGTCAAGAGTGCACATTGCTTTTGTTTTGTGTGAACCTCACAACACGAAGGGACTGAACTGAAAATTATTTGCTACTGATTTGGCCTGAAAAATCTTGAAACTGATATACGATAAACTCATTCCCTTGCTGGTAGGGAAAAAATATTGCCCTTGCTGGTAGGTTACATATATAAATGACGGAAGCAACTTCTAAATTGTAAGTCTTATGAGTATGGCTCACAGGTTTCATAGAGGAGGAGCAAGACTTACAGAAAGCTCAGGATGACCGAATGACTAATGACTAGTTCTGAAAGATGCAAAAAAAAGGTAAAAAGTAATGGAAACTGGGAAGCTACAAAACAAAGAGTGCTGTGCTGAGAAAGTCTGAGAGTGTTGCTCTGTCATGACAGCGGAATATGAGAAATGATAGAGTGTGGCTAAAGATGCATGCTTGGGCAGGACTGATGGACAGGACAAGAGAGGATAACATCAGACACTCCTTTTCACAGGGTGAAATGAAGGTATGAGGGACTGCTGAGTACCTTGTTATCATGTCTCCCCTTGCAGTGTAATAGTTTGTATTTTTCTTCAAATCAAAGCTTTTGCATATCTCTATAAATCTTCCTTCTCTTTCTGATGAATCCTTCTAATTTTCCAAATATACTCTTTGGTATTAAATGCACAGAAAGTAGTCTAAATAACCACCATTATGCTAATTTAAATTAAATATACATATTTTTTTAAAGAAAAAAAATTAAAATTAAATGCAAAAATATGACAATCTAAAGTTAAAGCTTAAAACTACTATAACCGTGACAATTTATTTCAATAAATCAAATTATGTGCTCTACCCATTGACCTTCATCAGATATGAAAATTAAAGGTGTTGCATAACTACTTATAAAATCAGACAGTTGGGAAGTGTTTAAATTTTTAAGTCAGGTCAAGCTTTATAAATGTATCTTACTGCAGTATATTACATGTACTATTACATGTATTATTATATGTAATGTAGTTCATGTATTATTTTCAGTATTTTTAGTGCAGCAAATGTAGATATATTTAACACAAAAGACCAAATATTTTTGAATACCGACATGTAAAAAATATCTTTTCAGTACTTTTTCTGTAGTGAACTGCTTCAGAGCAAATAATATTTTTTTTTCTTTTCATTGAAAACTGTGTGAAACTGAAGATGCCAGAATTCTGGTTTCCTGCTTCCAGCTGATGCATGAAAAAGAAGTACTACAGGGTGGGTGGTTGCCACAGGGGCACACTGCTGACTGTTCAGTTTTCCCACCAGGACCTCTAGCTCCTTTTCTGCAGGTCTGTTCCCATGCAGTCAGTCCCTTGAGTGTAGTGTTTCACTGGGCTATTCCATCCTAAGTGTAAAATTTAGCATTTTTTCTGTGAGAAACATGAGATTTCTTCTGGGCCTCCCAGACTAGTTTGTCTAGCAAAATACTACAGGAGGTGGTGTAGAAAGGCAAGATAAATGTCACCTGTATGTGGTGGTGGCCATTTCATCAAGTAAAAATTCCTCTCCATAAATCCACGCTGGCTGTGCCCAATTGTCCTGGAGTGACTTTGTGATGCTTGTATCCCCAATTGTCTGTCTGTTTCTGCTGAGTGTTGAGTTCTGCATCTTTAAGACTGGCTCTGAGAGCAAAGTGGGGAGAGGAGAAGCACACAGTTTGTTATCAGCAACTGCACTTCCTCCCCTGCATCCTTCTGCTGGACTGGGTTGTCTGCAGTAGATGGCCAGAGAGAGCTCTCTTTTACTTTTTAGTTAGTTTTGCGGGCTGAGGCAGAGGAATTCCCTGGACTGTGCTTTTGTTCTTTTCTTGGAACTGTTTTGAACCTGCTCTGGATTGACAACCCAGAAGAGGACCGGGAGTTCCCACCTGTGGCCCACCAGGGCCTGGCCTGGGCCACAGCATTTTCCAGAGCTGGAGGGACTGAGCAACCCATGAGAGGGACTTTTCTGAGTTTGTCATCTCCTCGGAGCAGTGAGGGGTTTTGTTGTTTAGTATTGTTCACTTTGTGCTGGGGAGTGCTTTGACTGTTCAATAAAGAGGTGTTTTCCCACTTCCCTCTGAGGAAATTTTTCCCGGACCAGTTCAGGGAGGGGCAGCTTGAGTTTGCTTTTCTGGAGGAACCCCTTTGGAGGTTGTCTCCCAAAACTGGCCGAAACCAGGACACCAGTAAACCGCCTGTCCCTCCCATGCTTCAAAATGGTTTTTAAGAGGAACTGCTACATAAAATCTTACATGTATTAGAGTGGCTTTGACTTTCCTGTACTTTTCTAGATCTCTTGCTTGCCTTTTTAAATATAGGTTTAACATTTGCCTTCTACCAGTTAGTGCTCCTTCCCCAGTCTTCTCTTTTTAAAATGTAGGTATTTCCATTTACTCTTTAACTAAAAATACTTCTTGTTATGTTTCAATTCAATACCTATTTTATTCCAAATATAGTTTGGCCCAAACTTAAAATGAAAAGTCTGCATGTAATTTAAAAAGAAAAAAATTATAAAGAACATAGAAATGTAATAAACATGGATGAATTGTTGGACTCTTTCTAGAATAAAGAAAAGAAAAAGTGGAAAAAGTAAACAAATACCTATGAAACTAGAGAACTATTTATTTGAATAATTATAAAGTGTAAATTTCAGCAAAGAAAGCAACAAAACAAGTGTAAAGGTTTCATATTTTAACGTTTATGTAAGCTGATGAGAATTAACAATTAATCAGGAAAGTTACTGAAAGTGCCAATGCAGGACTTGATTAAATAAAAGTTTCTTGTTTCCTATTTTCAATTTACTTTAAATTTTTTTTTTTTAAATTTACTAGCAGTGCCCTAAATAAGCATATGCTCCAGTCTTTTAGCAGAATCTGCAACTTGTCATTGTGGTGCCATCCAGGGTAATGTCAATGTACCTGTTAGTTAGTACGCTTACTTAGACTATATTTACAAGAACTCCATTTTTCTCCTTCAGTATGCATTACTGCTGCATTTATCATCGTTCAATTACCTCTGTCTTTTCCAGTCCACTCATTGAGAACCTGTGAAATTCCTTGAGGATTTTTTCCTTTTAGGACTTTCTGTCTTTAGAAGTAAATTAACATGGTCTTATATCTGCTGTATCTACAAAATACGTTGTTAGTTGCTGCTGTTTTTACTATGGCCTAATCAATGCTAACATGGCATCTATGTTTAGAATACTGTTAAATAATCATTTTACGAGTAGACAACAGTCTAGGGAAACTGAAAACTAAACACGAAGTGCTGATAGGCAGGTGCTCAAAATGACGTGATTTATAACACATATGTCAAACTGGTAACTGGTTGGATAACAAACATGGCATGAGACAGCCTCCGAAGTGTGTGCAATTTAATTGGTGGTTTTGTTTTCCTTTGAAGGAGAAGTGTGTATCAGGGAAGAATATCTGTGCTGAGATCTGACATGATTAGAAACTCATTAACTAGTATTTTAAACATTCTACTTTATTGACTTTTAAAGATTTGTTTAGCGTGCACTTGTCTTTTAGTATGCTTAATTTGTTTGATTGTCTTTAAATGTTGCTCCAGAAGGGAAATTGATTATGCAAATTTCTTAGATGTTATCTTTTTGTTTATACTGAACTTACCTAAAATCTTTTTTCCCTGAACACAGCACAGGCAAACAGTCACACAAGAAAAAGCCCACTGAAGTGATCTTTCTTTCATGCTTGCATTTGTTGCCCATCACACTCTCACACAAACTCAGACAATATCCATAAAAAGCGGGTGGGGGTTAACTGTCTAGGTGGGAGCTTATCTTTATACTGATAACTTAGTGACATCTAGAAAAACACAATGACACCATGAGACACTGAGTTTTATGCAACCTGAACCTACAACAGCTGCAGCTCCGCCTGGGACACTACTACCTAAATTCCTTTGGCTGTGATTCTCCCCAGGCATTCCCAATCACATGCTGCACATCTCATCAGGTTTCCCATGTGACCTTGTGGCTATCACTACATAAAAAGACCTTTTTTTTTTCTCTTTCTGCTACAATTCAATCTCCAGCTCTGTGACTGGTGGTGGTAATTATCCTTTCCCCAAGTAAAAGTAGCATGCAAAACATTTTATGATTTTATGCTGAGGCAGCTGGTCCTTTGAAATAAAAATCCATGAATCTGTCCAGCTCAGTTCCCCAGAATATTGTCAAGGGAGAGTATCTCCTGGTGCTCACATATTCCTCAGCTTCATTGTTACAAAAGCTACTCAGGCTAAAGCCCAAGTCCTGTCACTTGTTCACTCCATTCAAGACGAAGCAACAGTGAAAGGGGCTGCATTAGGATCAGCCTCAGATGGATTTACCCATATCTTTGCAAAAACAACCACTGAGGAAAGAAGAGTACTGTATTCCCAACCAGCACAATTAGACAAAGGAGAGTGGAAACTCTGCAAGGGGTCTTGATTCTCATTAGTGAGGTTTTAAAATAGTCCAGCATTCCTTGTGCAATGTGTCTGCTGAGAATGATTTCCCCATTTCTCATTATGCATGAATGCCAGCTCCAGTGCACAGTTGATTAATAAGGTCAGAATTAGAAATTGAGAGCTTTCCTTTTCATAGCATCTACTGCAGTTTTCTCTCAACAGGGTTTTCTTTGTAGATTTTCTGTGATCTGAAACATAGGGCTTATTGGAACAGAAGTTATGTATATTGTCATGTAGAGCTCTGAAGAGTGTGTGGGGTTTTTTTTAAATATTATACATTGTGTTTTGAATTATTTGTATTAAAATCTTTCACACACTGTAGAATACTTTAGAAAAACTCATAAATTGCTAAGATAGTCCTTTTTATCAGTAAATAATCACTATATACTCAGAAATCATTTTGTTTTCAGAAGGATAAGTCATTCCTTTATCTGGATTTTGAATTAAGCAACTCAGTGTCTTTTAAGTGTTACAATGCCACCAATCCACTGTGACTAAATTCTTCATCCATGCAGAGACTAGAGCCATGAATTTAAAATAAATTCTAAATTATTTTAGCTGTCTACAAATTACCTTTTTCCTACCACTGCAGCCAAGGTTTTTGCTTGTGAAGCTACCTACTCCTTCATCTAATTTATAAGCATATTATCAAGTATGCATTAGTTCTTTCAGATAAACCCCTTGTGTCCAGAAACACAAATGTTTGGTTTTCTTTCTTTCTTTTTTTTTTTTTCAGATTCCTCCGTTTTTTTCCTTAGGTTATGCAATTCCTAATCCTGTGATAATGATTATGGTAACTGGCCTGGTGATTGCAGTTTTTTCTTTTTCAATCAGCTCCAATTTTTGGTATTAAAAATGTAGCGGAAAAAAAAACCCCTGAAAATCATTACAGTCCCCACCAGTCTGGCACATAAAAAGAACAAAAACTAAATGGAGAGGATTTTATCCATGTTCTTCCTCAAATTAACCTGTTGCAGAAAGGAGAAGTTGAGGGAGTCACTGACTCACAGAAATGTTTGTTGAAAGGAACTGCTGCTACTTGAGGGAGGACTATTGGAATGTAAGAACTGGGCCAACTCTGACTTTGTTCAGGTAAGTTTTAATTTGAGGACAAATTTTCCACATCCCCTCTCAATACCAGTAACCCTTTTGGTACTGCACTGCTCTCCTGAGAATGTTCTTTATGTCCAACCTGAACTTTCATCTTGAAAGTCATAGCTGCTGCCCCTTGTTTTTCCTTCTGTTTCTACAGAGAGGAAATTCATTCTGTCACTTTGAAAGACCTTTCAGGTAGTTACAGGAAGGTGTTAAATTACCTTGTCAACCTCCTCTTTGTCAGACTAACCAATTCCATTTCTCCATACTGGTCCTCCTATGTCACATGTTAGCTGTCTTGATAACCCCCATGGATTCCTTCCAGTTCCTCAATATCCAGCTGGAACAGCAGGCCCAAAACTGCACACGGTACTCTAGACACAGCCTCCTCTTAGCTACATGGAAGAAGCTGAATTAATCTTCTAAATCAGGCTCTTTAGGATGTGGCTACAGTTTCTGTATTTGTGATTGAGGTGCACAGCTGGCTCATACTCTGCTCTAGCATCCAGGTCCATCCCACCATGGTTAGTGCTCAGTCAGTTGGTTCCCAGCTTTGGTTCATGGAAGGGATTATTCTGTCCCAGGTGCAATCCTTGCCCTTCTTGTGGTTGAATCAATCCCCGTTGGTCCAATGCTTAAATTTCCCGGGGTTCTTCTGAATTGAAGCTCTAATGTTGGATGTACCACCAGTCCTTCTGATTTAGTATTCCCAGATTTGCTGCTGATGGGTTCTGTCTTGTCACCCAGGTCAGTGATGAAGCTATTGAAGAAGTACTGTGTCAGTACCGACTCTTGGCTAAGTAGCTATTCCAGCCAGGTGTCAAGCTTTTGATTACTTGCCTTAGGTTCTGGTTGTCCAGTTGCTTTTCAGTCCATCTAACAGTCTGTTTGTCCTGCCTATTTCAAATTCCAAATCAGAATTCTGTGGAAAGCAGAATCAAAACCGCATTAATTTCAAGTTTTTTCACAGCCAGCACTTTATCCTCATCCCCTTAGCCAATCATTTCATTGTAGAGGGCAGTCAGGCTGATCAAGCTTGATTTTCTCTTGGTGAAACTATATTGACTTTTCCTGATTACTTTCTCATCAATGTCAAACTAAAGCCTTAGAATATATCTTTTACTCTTCAGAGAAAGAGTGGCTCAAGAAGATACTTGCAGATGACCAGGTAAGCTTTCAGTTTCTGTCAGATGAAGGTAGAACTGACCTTGCAACCACAAGGTACCACATCAGCTGTTCCCGTGGATAAAAGAGTTACTGCAGTAGTTTGGAGGCTGGCCATGGAGACTGGTTACTGAACTTCTTGTCTGATCTTTGGACTGTATGACAACACAATTAATATTGTAGTAAAGTAATCAAATCACTATACATTTAAAATACTAAATTTCTTGGAATCAACTGCAGAAACACTTTACCAGAGCTGTAACTTGCGCAAATAGGGTAGTACAGCTTGGAATCTAGGCCACTGGTCAAGTCCCTGAATAATTTTCTTTGCTACTTCATTTATTATGGCTTTAAAACACATAATTCATTTTAATGTACCTTTCTGTATGCTATAGCCACAGCTATATATTCCCTGGTTGTCTCTAAAATTAACTAGTTAAACCAGGTGGTCTACAGTTCTTATTAAAGTAAAACATATGGGAACAGGAAATCATCTTGCAGTGTCACCATCTTGCAGGCTTTCATCTTGCAGGTAGATACACAACATTATAGCTAAAGTGCGTGATGGAAAACATATTCTGCTTTACAATTTAAGTTTCCTGATGGCATACCAGCCATCAATTTATGCAACATCAATAAGACTATCTCTAAATTTTCAGAATAGTGGGAAAAGCAACATCTATGCTATAGATGGTTTTCAATACACTTAAACTTGTTTGCAGGATTTGACATAGAGTGGTGTAACAGGGAAGGGTGAGACAGAATGCTCTTTCAGAAATTAAACACAAAGTCAAACAAGACTCAAGGTAAAAATCCTTTCCATTCTACCTAAACTGAGAGGTAGATACTGTGCATAGGAGCCCATATTCTTCTGCTTAGCATTAGCATCTTCTGAGATTGTTCAGGAAATAATTTTTTCATTTCAATTTATTCACATAGCTCAAGCCAAAGAATAGTTCCACAATTACAAAACCTACACTGAATTTAAAAAGCAGATAAACTTTTTGTTTCCGCTTTCCTCACCTACATGACAAAAATGTGAAAATGTCAGACTTGCTTGTCCAAAAACTTTATGAGAATATTAATTCCTTCAGCTCACTAACTATGCAATATTTTCTTCTCATTACATCAGTTCGACATAAAATATTGCCTTTTCTCTTTTTAAGCCTCATCTCACTTTCTATGTTAATATAATTTCTACCTATAGACAGAAACAAAGAAAATGATTTTGTAGAAAAAACCAAGAACATATAAAAGCAGATAAAAATTTGTGCTGAATTCTGTAATTTCTTTAATATATATTACAGACCTTTCCAGTAGGAAAAACCTATCAATCATAGTTGCTGTAAATTCTATATTACGCATAAACAAACTGTAAAATGGGTTTACCAGCTAATGAGAAATAACCTTCCTTTGTGAAACTAACTAAAAACTATTAATGAAAAACAAGATAATAAGGTTCATTACAGCAAGATTTCCTAATTGTTGATTTAAATTATGATTAGAATGATTTAACTCCCTCTTCTCTGCTTCTTTCCTTGCCAGGTTCTACTTTTGCCATTACTAGTGTGGGGAGCAGTGCAAGTGTTTTGTCTCCTCTGCTAGAAACAGATCAAAGATATCTCCTAATTTCAGAAGTGAAGTCTTAAACATAAAAAGAACAAAGTCAGAAGTGTGGGGTAACTCAGATATGTTACCAGCTCCTGTTCTCATTCTGTCCGTGTCACTTTGGCCAACAGTTGAAAAGACACCGAGTAATGATGAAATGTTGTCATTTCTGGCTTTTTTTTTCATTGCCTTTGTTGTTCATTTCAGTCAAACTTCTTGCTGTCTTTTAAGATGACTTATGTTTTGGCTGACAGCTCAATCCAACTCTTTAAAAGAAGGGTAGGTTCTCTGTTGGTATTGCAGATATTCACAAAATATTTCATCCTACTCTGTGAAAAATTCAAAGATTATTTTTCTTTACTCCTGGAAGGAGTCCACTGAACTTTCCCACTTGCAAGATGATCACATCCCATCAAAACACTTTATGATTGTATTTGTCAGAATCAAATTCACCTTGGATGTGCTTTTCATTCCAGTTGGTGAGTTAGGTCTTGCCTTCCCCCAGGGTAAACATGTTGTCCTGACTTCTATTCAACATGCAGTGGCTAACAGCTTATAGAAGAATGTGAATAGAGGAAACCAAAGTGTAGATTTTTTAATAGGCAGTGTATTTGTGAAGACAGTGTGGTGGCCATCAGCCTCTGTAATAAGCAGCAACGCTAGGCATATGGATCAAAGGTAACAGCTGGATGCATTGCAGGTACCAGGAATTACTCAGATCTGTGGCTACAGACATGTTTTTCCAGGGAATGGCTGTGATGGGAAGTGTTGCTGCTAGCACAGCCTCTGGTCAAGTGGAGACATTTGGAGATGTGGCAGTTCCCAGAAGAGCTCAGGAAAAGAGAGAGCTGGTCCCCTCATCTGTCCAGTCCTGCAAATTCCCTCTGCAGTTCAGTCACAGTGGATGCCCCTGCACGAGCATTTTGGTGTGAGTCAGACGTGCACTTTGGAATTGGGTATCCTGCTCATCCCCACATGCTCTGTGAACATGTTCACAGTTCCTGGAGGGCACGTGTTTCTTCTAGGTGGGAAAGAGCAGCCCAGGGAGGCAGCTCTGACAATGCAATAGCAATAGCTATGCAAATGCAAATGCAATAGCTCTGGGGCAGTCAGTCGGGTGCTAATCTGGGGGAACCCCTCCCTGAAATACCTGTAGCATGGGAGGGTAGGGTAAGAGCCTCTGCAATTCCCCCTTCCATTTCACAGTAAAGTGAAAATACCAGGGGTTATTTGATCTCAGGTGCTTTTTCTGAGATGGTTGCTCTTCCCCTGCATTGATTAAGTAACTACACATGCAGTATACATTTAATTTCTCAGAGTGAAGTGTTACTGTACACAATTATTGACTGTGTGCTTTTCAGGCACTTTGCCCTTAGCTATCTATTTCTTTTGTGAGCTAGAGACCCATTAAAAATCTTCACCATAGCTAAGGTGTGGTGTTAACCCACAACTTCCACTTCATGCACACTGGTTTACAATAGTTGCTGTGTAACTGTGCAGAAGTAAAGCTCTGCCCTTTTAACTTATATCTGTTTACCACATCATGAGTAGTGAGAGCAATTAATCCTGCCCTTCCTTTCATTTTAAAGTCTGCCCTACATTTTCCATAGTCTCTCTATTGGACACTTAATTACATCTACCTGGCAGGTGGATTTAAATATGTTTAAGTTATATTTATGTATAGATATTCTACGCTGTAGGTCAAACACAGGAATATATTTTTAAACAATCTTGAACATGTTCAAGATCCTGATGCAAATTCTGTGTCACTGATCCTCTTGTATATTTTGAATTTTCTTTTTTCCTCTTTAATCAGAGGTTACAAACTATAAAGGAAGACAAGTACTGATTTAAATTTTAAACTCTACTTACATTAACAATACACCACCCACACAAATTGTCATCTGATCCCACATACAGCCATGCACATTTCATAAGTTTGGCTACAAAATACACCGAAGAAGCACTTGTTTCTATTTGCCTTTTTCTTTCAGTGCCCACAGGACTTGTTAGTATTTAAGTTATGTGCTTAATTCTTCACTGTGCCATGTCTCTTTGGTGTCTGACTCTCAAGAAGTTTCAGCTATACAGAGCTCTTGGCTGTGGAAAATCACTGTCAATACATTAAATATTTGATTGTGTTTCCATTTTGTATGCAATAGACCCTGCGTACCACCAGTTATCCAAAACTTTAGTTTAATTTAATTTTTAATTACAGAATGGGTAGTTAGATGGACAAGCTGAAGAATAAGTGCTTTAGTTTTAGAACATGTACTTGCAATTGAGAAATACAGAAATGGTGATTATAATCTCAACTGCAAAATAATGATCTACATGAGCTTACTTTTTGCAAAGAAATAGTAAATTTTTGAATATGATTTGTCAGAGCCTGCTGCTGCTTACACCAAGATTGTGGGTTCAATCCTTGTAAGGGCCATTTACTTAAAAACAGGACCTAGTGATCCTTGTGGGTCCTTTCAAGTGCAGAATATTCTGTGATTCTGTATGTGATTTCACATGGCTACTATATTATTTCTGTCCCAAGTTTCAATAATGTAGTGCATTAAAAATAAAAACTGAAAAGTAGACGATTGCTTTGTATTGAAATGTAACACCTTTTATGTATTCAGAAAAAAATACAAGAAATATATCCTTCTTGTAAAGACAGAGGATAAGACAATACACACAAATATTTTGGGTTATATCTTAGGATTTTGTTTGATTTTGTTTACTTTCACTTTTTCACTTTCCTGGAGTTATTTGCTGAATTAAAGGCAACGGATTTTGAATAGTGATAATATGGTTCAATGGTTTTGTCTCAAATTTGAATGGAAATTTATTTTTAAATTACATTTTATCCTTAAGTTGTTCCTTTTTGTTTGTTTGTTTGTTTGTTTTTTTTATAGTAACCATCTTAAACCCAAATGTTTTTGTTTTAATTTATGAAATTAAAAATATCTGGATAACTCAATGTAATATCCATATAAATCATGCTTTAAAAGGAATGAAAACAATTCTATAGTAAAAATTATTCATCTTCATATTCTTTCATTTTCATTCAAAACCAAATCAAGGAAACAAATTTTTGTGTGTCTAGTTAAAAATACAGGTATAAAATGTTCACCTTCTCCCATATAGTTTAGAAAAAAACAAGGGCCATGTGTGTTTTCCTAACAGAAACAAAGTACGAGGTAAGATACTGATATAAATTATATTTTTTAGTTCCTTGACTAATTTACCCTCCTTAGAACTGATTTGAGGTACAAATGTGAACACATTTGTACATGGATTGTAACTATGGCTGTGGTATCTAATTAGTAATAGCAAAAGAAATTGTTGATTTTATAAGTCAATTTTTATGAAACTAAATTAGTATATCTTATTAATTATGATTCCTATCTCTACCTGTATGTGTATCTATATATCTACGTCTGTATTTTAGTCTGTATTTGAACCTGGCAATGCAAACTCTATATTTGATGGATACTTTTAATCAGATATTTTTGTAAATGAACTTTGTTCACTCTTCAAAGTATAGCAGATATAGGCAACAATATTAAGCCCTCATTCAAGTTTCTGGGTAGCTCTATTTTAGTGCCCCCCCACCCCCTCCACATCATTATAGTAATATTAAACTGAGTCAGAGAAATTATTTCGTACTTCTTCTGCATCAATCATTAAGTATTTTTAGTTTAGCCTTATTTTCACCCTTTTTATTTTCTATAATCAGTTATTATGAGGCCCTTAAGAATTTTTGAATATGTGGTTAGTTCTTGAGCTGAGTAACACGAATTTGCATACACATATTTAGTCTTGCAGAAGTCATATGAAACTACTAAAACAAAACCCGCGCACAAGAGGAAGACCCACCAGATGTGCTTTTAAAAATAACAGTCTCAAGAGCACAGGATCAATGGGAACACTGCAGGGACAGCAGCACAGCCCCTGCTTGGCAGGCTGGCTAGGAAAGCTCCTGTTCCGTGCTGTATGCTCTCTTCTTTATCAGGTCGTTTTGTTCTCGAAGAAGGTACTTCTAACAACGAGCAGCGCTGTGCAAACACCTCCTGACAGCCCCTGCGGAGCCGTGCCCAGGCTATCAGCCCTGCCGCCAGTGACACGGCAACAATCCATCTCACAGCTCTCGGTAAACCTGCCCGGCGTGGAAATGAGAACATGACAATCAGCCTGGCAGGTGACTGACATCCTGAATGCCAGCAAAGAGGCCGAGAGGGCGAGGAAACACAATGTAATGGGAGACTGCAATTACCCCCATGTACTCTGAACAGATGTCCTATCAGCAAGCTGAGACTAAACCCTCAGATACCACAAGTGCCTGCTTTGAGGAGAAGTTAGGGAGAGTCAACAGGAGAAGCAACACCTCAGCTGGTCCTGAGAGCAAGTATTTGTTCATGATGTTGCTGTACAAAGTCCTTGGATTATTGCAGGATACTGGCTTTTGGTATTTTTTTGCAGGATCTACAAAGGCAAAATGTTTTATCTTGTCTCAAACTTGCACAAAAATGAGATTTTTAAAGAAAGGATAGAAAAAAAAAATTTGTAAGTGAGACAAACAATTGATAATCACCATAACAGTGGCGCAGAGCAAACATCTACCACTTCTCCCCAAAACAAAAAAACCCCAACCTTTTAGGAATTCCATCGGAAAGTCTACATGCCTGAACAGGACAGGTGATGATGTATTGCAATGCACAAAATAAAAGGAATGAAGAGTTTAAAGAATAAAATTAGTTAGCACGTGGATATGATGTGGACATTGAGGAAGAGTCAACCCAAGTTTGTAAAGACAAACCACACCTCACAAAACACTGAGGGTCTCTCAAGGAATCGATGTTCATAGGGACAATAAAGTTCTGGCACCACAAGCACTTACAGGAAGCAATCTGTCATAAAGAAGGAAAGTGGGACTGCACACAGTTAAAGGTAGGAAACTAAAGGTCGGATATATGCTCAGTTTTCATGGAGGCAGAGTGAGCAGTTAGAAGTCCTCCTTCAAATGGTGAACCTACTTCAACACAGAACATAAATCTTCATGCATTCAGAAAGTGATTGGAAAAATTCCTAACACTTAGATGTGCATATGGTTTGATCTAAATGTTTCTTGTTTTTAGAAATGTAAATAAATACATAAAACCAAACTGTTTCAAACTCTCCCATCTTTGCATGGTTAGGACTTCTGAGTTTCTGTAGACATAAATTTGGAATGAATAGCTCAGGAAAGTGCAGTATATAGAGATCACTTTCCTACTGTTTACATGATATTTGGAGAATCTAAAATCTCAGTTAGAAAGAGAAGAACCAAAAAAGAAGTTTATAATTATCTTTTTCTCAATATGCTTATGAATTCTTTATGGGCTTCAATCAGCGCTTGTCTTTACCCAGCAGTCAAACTCAAGATAAAATTAGGAAGAAGTCTTATCTTCCTTGAGCCGTCAAAACTGCTGATTTAGTTTTTGCCTGTCTGAACTCAGAAGCAGCATTCAACTATGCAAAAGATTATAATTTTTTTCCTGAGAATTCACACACAGCTACTTTTAAAGACTGCTGAAATCCCATGCTCTTCAAAGGAAGCAGTAGCAGAGAAGTAAGAATTTAAAAAACAAAAACAAAACCAAAAAGGTTTGTTTTTTTTTTTTTTTTTTAAATTCTTGTGGTCAGAACAAATGCACTCCCATTTTCTCACCTAACTCACTTTACAGGAGTCAGGGCTCAGGCGGGGTTCCAGTGACTCCCCAGCTCATGGTGTTCTCAGAGAAGATGATTTGGGCAGCACAGTCTGCTTTGCTAGTTTAAAGTCTCTTCCTGTACTTGCACAGTCCTGTGCTCAAACTGCAGGCATTCCCACAGCTGCCTCTCCACGAAACAAGGGTGTATGGAAATACCTTTCTGATGCAAACATGTTTTCAGCACCTACAGAATACAGCTATCAGCAGTCA
>VXBQ01002399.1:79393-101458 GCA_013400175.1 Phainopepla nitens
AATATTTGAAATGAAAGAAATATTATGAGTCCTAAGTAGGGTATTGCCTATATTTCAAGTCTCGGAAATAAGGATCTGAGGGGAAAATTTTAAACATGTTTAATGCGATGAATGTTGAAAAATGTCTGAAGCCCCTGAATTGTTTGCAGAGTCAATAACACTAAGGCATAGCAGCACACAGAAGATTTATGGGACTGTAATAGAAAATTAAACCTAAATTGATTCAACAAATTACTGCATATAAGAACAAGCTGAATAATTTAAACAAATCAATGTGAATAATTTGAGTAACTGGAGAGTATAGTGGAAAATTGTTGCATAGGTTAATGTTTATTGCACATCTGTTTAGTTACTATCTTGAAGCAACAGTTATTGAATTAAAATATGAATATGAGATATTTTTAAGTGCACGATAGGAGAAAGTGTAAGAAACAAAGGCAGATAATTTTCAAATTTCTGAGAATTGTGCTACACAGTGTTAGTATCTAGACTACATTTTTGAAGGGGATCGTACACAAATTAAGTCTCCTACTCCATTTCATGCTACTTCTGCACAATAAGAGAAACATTGTAAATGCAAACTTTAAACTGTCCTGGGATGTAAGGTGATTTGAATTTAAAAAATATTGGACTCCATGCAAGCATTAGCATAATTTTAGTAAAAAAAGTGTAAAAAAAGAAAAGTAATTCTGGAAATCCTTGCATTTGTTCATTTATTTCTTAAAGAACAATTGAATTTTTAAAGTACTTTAGGAGCCAACTGCAGAATGGCAAAAAAAATTACAGAATGAGACTAATTTTGTAAATATAGGAAAATTATAAAAATAATAATTAAAAAAATGTGTCTTTATTTCCTGAAAAGATGGCTACAATGTTTAGGGAAAAAAATTAAGATAGTTTTGTGTTTTAGAAAAAAATATAAAAAAATATTTTTGACCATCGTAAAACTCTACATAGGTTCTGACTACAAGTTGCCAGATGATTGCTTCTATTTTCTAGTCTTTATTCTTTAGGATTATCTAACGCCCACTTAGGAAGGAGTGCTATATCTTATGCACATACTGATTGACTTAAATAATTTTATTATTTTTGTATGCTTGATCAGGATGTTTGGTATCTCCTGAACTTAAAGGCCTATATTGTCTCTTTTGTGCACCCTCTACAGCGAAGGGAAAATTAAGCCAAATCATCATTCTCACTTTTGTTCTTTTTCTGTGGAGCAATCACATGGAATTTGTGTGCACTGTGCTTTTAATGTTAGGGAAGACCAAAGGAAAATAATTAGAAGGCTTTATAGCACTATAATTTATTGATGAACATTCATTATGAATTTCTGAAGGGCAAAAAAAAAAAAAGGGTCTCTCATTGTTACACTTGAATTCCATAATTTGCTGATTTAGTGAAAAAAATTCTATCCCCATTTCACAAAACCATTTGATTCCATTCTCTAGAACAACATCATACTAAGAAAAAACCTTAATGCAACACAGAAAGGTAGAAGAACTTGAATTAAAGGCATAGTGCACAAGGAAAGAGGGGTCCATGTTGTCTTAGGAGAGAGGGAGTGAGGCAGCCTGCAGACAGCAGAGCTGTGCTGGGACCCTTCGTGTGCCTGGCAGGCTCTTTGGTGGGCCTGAGGGAAGGAAGGAGGCAGAGCTTGCTGAGGATGGGGAACATTTTCCCAGCCTGCATGTGGATACAGAAGTGAAGGGAGCTCCTGGAGGCCACTGGGTATGAGGCAGCATGTTTAGAAGTTCATCTTCACAGCATAAGAAACAAATTATTTCAAAGTATCAAAAGGTGGACAGTTGAATCCAAGGGATTTTTTTTGTTTGTTTGTTGGGTTTGGCTTTTTTATTTTTTTTGACTTTTGTTCTAAAAGAAACTCTGTAAAGACTTCTTCGAAGTGAAGACATTTAGTGGTAAAGTTTATTTTCACTGAAAAATTTTTCAATGCATAATCACTTATTTTTTTCTGAATAACTTAAAATGAGTAAGACACAGCCCAAACAGGCTAGTCATTTTAGGAATGAAACACTGCATCTGTTTCCCTGGACTTCTGTCCACTGCATAGAAACCTTATTTTTCCATAGAAACACGGCTCAAGTTGGGATCCATTATTCAAGATGCTCTCTGAACATGGTGACACACTGTGGATTAGGCAAAAAATAGCCATCTTTAATAACATTTATCACCCTGAAAGTCCTTTCATATTGATAGTTTCTCCCTGCAGCTTGGCCGATTTCCACTCCTTTTCCCTTTCAGGTCTACCATGAAGGAGCAAGAAAAGAAATGCATTGAGGATGTGGATAGAGTAGATTTTTTTTTGGAAATTGAAGCTTTTGTTGCCATTACACAAGAGTTACATAATCAGGTTCTCTCAATCGCAAGCAGTTAGGAAGAGATTCCACAGGCATTCTTGCTTCAAAACCAGCTGGGGAAGGACATTAATTTATTATTGAATTACTAAGGCTAGGCTAAAGGTCATGAAAGACTGCAATAAAAGGAAGGAAAATCACAAACAAGACTGAAATGTACCATATGCCTTTTTTAATTAATCACCACAAGGTGCCACCTGAGCAGCTCTATAAAGTACTGTATAGTGCTTCTGTTTCACAGGAGGTGCAAGGTACATTTCAGCTGCAAGTTAATTTAATTACTTTTATTCTGTCTCATTAATATTCTTTTATTGCAAGTTTCTTTTTTGGACTTAAATGACCTTGAAGGGAGTATGTAATTTCAAACGTACATAAATTTGCTGATAATGCTAAATTGGACTGGACTGGTAAATAGAAGAGAGAGAGAACCATTTGAAAATTATTGGATTGGATAAGGCTTCGAGTCTGATGAAGTAGCTCATTCAGTTAAGCAGGAAAAAGTGTAAGATAATGAAATGGGGCACTATAAACATAGCTTCTTTGGGCTAAAATCATATAAGCTTCAGAATTTGGAACAGACAATTTAAGTGAGAGTGACAGTAATTAAGACTGTACTTCTGAAATTTTACATGCTCACTTTCAAGTCTCTTCATTCTTCAGAAAACAAATAAGGAACAGGAGTCAAAATAATTTCTCACAAATGAGACTGAAAATTGCATATGAACAGAAAGCACCAGGTCTAAGATCTTAGTTACCCATTGTGTTTTCTTTTACCCATTAAACCAATTTCCAGATTCATCTGAAACTCTGCGATCTCCTCCAGCAGTACCAAGAGATTGGCTTGCTCTCAAACGAGCATGAAGGGCTTGATCCTGAAAAGATGATTAAACAGCTTGATCTAACAATAGGAAGGAATATTTCTAGTATCCTCATCAGATTTTCTGCGCCGGTCCTGATTCTACAAGCTGTATGTTTGGCAGCAAAATCCTGCTCCTGGCAATGGTTGCTATTTATATTGTAGCTCTTAGGAATCCTAGACATGAACCAGTCTCCCTTTGCTGTTCACAACATATGCACCTGCACCAACTACAAATGACCTATTAAAGAACATTTGATTTATAATGAGTGACTTTCAATGACACAGAACGTCTGAGGACAGCTCATTTGTTTAACAAACATAAGGAAATGCAGCTGGTGTATCCATCTCCCACAGCAAAGCCAAGAGAGTTGAAAGAATCCCTCCGCTTCCTCTGTCTCCTCCTGCCCTTGCATCCCATGCCCATTTTCCCAGCCATATTCCCTCCCTTCTTCAGGCTCTGGCCTCAGAAATGCCCAGAATGCCTCAGCTCACCAACCCAGCAGCAATGTTTTCGCCTGGCGTCGCAGGAGGCTGACGAGTGCCGGAGCTGGCAGCAGGTGGGGTGTGGAGGGGGAAGCCTGCAGCCAGGACCGAGGTGTGGGAGATGCTACTGCCTGTGCAAACCCACCCCACTGCCCCCGGTCACACAGGACAGCTGTGCACCCAGCCCCTCCTCCAGCTTCCCTGGGCAGGAGTTTTTGTGCACCAAAAAGATGGGTGTAGCACAGCATCAGAGAATGCTGTGCTTCCCGATCAAAAAAATACACCCTTTCTAGCACAGAGGAGTCAAGTATTAGTACTACTGCTGGGCTCTTTGCAAGTCATATTTTAAATTGTCAAATAAAACAAAACATTTAACCCATTTCTTTTCATCTGTGAAAGAAATGTGCAGCCTATCTTTCATATCTCCTAGCTGCTCATATACAAAAAAAAATTTAATATTGCCAAACTTGTATAATTTCAATAAAAGAAGTGTTCTATGTCAATCAGTGCTATTTAAATTAATTGGAAGAGTGGCAGGGATTTAAAAAAATAGAATATAAGCTTAGTTGCATTAAAATGATGCATTCAAGTTGTTCTGCTTTTAGTTTATTATCACGCCAACACTTAAAAACATTAGCTATAATTATTTCTTTTTAAATTCAGCTTTGCCATATTTTAATTAATTGAAGAAACTAAAATGGGACTTTTTATCTTCTTCTGGTGTAAATGGAAGACATTCTAGGATGTTGGTTTATTTAAATACAGTGAAATATGTTAAAAATAGCCAGGATAGGAAATGAATAATTCTATAGAGAAATACAGAAGCAAAACCAAATTAATCTTTTTTTACAGGAAAAAAAAAATCCCAAGAGTTTTTCTTTGTTATCTTTGTGTTTTCTATGTGTATCTTTGCAGTTATGTGGTCACCTGCTGCACCCTTCATACCATTCCATGGGGATTTCCATTTTTTTTGGCCAGGATCAAGATAGTTTACTTCCATCTGTTGCTCTCTCCCTCCCTAGTGTAAAACATAATGAATAGTATTGGCAACATAAGATTTATATTATATAAAGATCAAGAAAGTCCCAGTTCCTGACTGATGCTATGCCTGAAGCACAATCAGAATGTCAAGGAGATTTAACTTGTGTATTTGTCTGCTTTGTAGTGATAAAGGGAGGTAAGAAAGCACCTGTCCCATTTTATCTGCCAGGTTTCTGATGCTGGACTGCAAAGAGGAGGTGAGCAGCTCTTGGTGAATGTGCATAGTGCCAGTGCATTCTTTGATCTGATCCTGAAAAATAACTGACCCAGCACACCATCTTTAGGGGAATTGGCTGTAACTCCATGGGAAAGAAGCATACAAGCTTTTAACTTTTCTACTTAGTGCAGAATATCCAGGAAAATTGCTTCTCATCCTTAGAAAAGAGGGTAATATTTATGGCCCAACCAGACTGCCTGAAACAGTGGGAGTCTCTGCGTCAGGGAGCTGCCTGATGCCCTGGGATGGGCCTGTCCCAGGGCAAATCATCCCCCAGCCCATAGGGGAGAACTCGGGACAGTCCATGGGGCCAGTGGAGATGATGGAAGAACTTGCACAAGTGGCAGACATAAAGAGAAAGAAATAACGAGGGTGAGGGGAAAGAGTGAGAAGGAGAGAGGTGAAAGGCTTTGTAAAAGCATTTTTTTTCATCCGGATAAATTTTTCAGAATACATTTCAGCTTGATTATCTTTACAATGCACACTTGATATTTATTAGATGAGCATAGGAGTCTAGAATACAGATTTCCTGTGGCAGGGGTTTAGAGTCGTGTAAACCCAGGTGAAGTGTTCTTTCATAACTTAAGATTTTGCCTGAATGCACAATTTAACTAAGACCTCCAGGCTTGCTACAGAGTGACCTATCAGAGACTTCAAATATCTGCTTATGGGCCTGATGAATTGTCTAGAAAAATGAGATGAACAGGCAAACTTGTATAGAATGGATCTGCAAGGGGCTCCAGTACAGAATGCATTGAGATATACCTGTTGAACCTTAATGCATTGGCAGCTTCATTTATATTCAAGGAAATTGGGAGAAAGATGTTGAGAAAATATCTTTACAGATTCATCAGAAACATTAAAGGGAGGGAACAAGGACATATTTTGAAATTCAAAGCACTTTTAAATTAACAGAAAAAAAATCATACTTTTCTGAGAGACAGTGTGAGGTTTAGTATAGATGTCAAAGAATCCAAACTGAATGCTTGGTGCCACTTTCTCAGAAAATAATAATACAATAACAGTAAATTTAAAAAATTCACAGATATCCTACTTGAACTCGAAAAGTTTCAACAGCTGGCTGGTGAAAGAGAACGTTTAATTCAAGGGGATATTAATTTAGTGATACCCATCATTTTACTAATTTTCATTCTTATACTTTTTTTTTACCTTAAAATTTAAATCTTTTTACCATAAAAATTTAAATAAATATTACATTTTAGTTGTATTTATTTAATTTGAATATTTATTTATGAAATGAAGTTAACTGAATGTGTCAAATATTGAAACAAAAAGTATTTAACTAATTATTTGATGTTTATTTTGTTTTATTCCATAAATAAATTGTGAAGCAAAATATATGCTAATATAAACCAAAAAAATAAAGGAAAAAGGCATAAAAATTAGTCAAATTAAAAGTCAAATTAAAAATTATAAAACTTCAATACTAAACAGCCAGCATCTGCTGCACACTAATCCTGGTCTTCCTACACTTACAACACTTGGTGCAAGAGGCCCAGTTGTATCACACCCCTCAGGATGCAGCAGCACTGACCCTATAAGGTCATGGTAAGGATGGGATGATCCAAGACTATCTGGGTAATTCCCAGCACAGGAACTATTCTGGGCCGTGCCTTTTGATTGACGGGCGCCTGATGCGGGCAGGCTGCTGCCAAGGCTGCAGGGAGGGAGACAGCGAGGCAAAGGGAGCAGGGAAAGGGTGGCTGCAGCTGTGGGAGCCTCCCTGTGCTCATCTGCCGTCCATGATTTGACCCAAACATCTGAATGGTGCTGTTAGAGGATGGCTGCAAAGTGGAACATGGTTTTCAGAAAAAAATGGAGGTGTGCTGACTTGCATCTTTGCTGATGATTTTGCACTATTCAGCCCACCTGACAGCGCTGTCTGGAAGGTGAGGCAGAGGTTGGGGGTGTGGGAAGCAGCTTTGGAGTGAAGAGAGGGAGGCACAGAAAGGTGCTGGTTTTGTATGTAGTAGCCTTGAGCCTGAGCTAAAAAAGCATCATGAATAGTTAAAAGGCATTACAGGGAGAAAAACTGCTGCACTGGATACATTTCTACACACCATGTAAAAAGGATAACACTTCTAATTCTTTTTTCACCTGTCAGCCCTGAGTCACTTTCAGAGATGCATGCAAGAGGGGAATGCATAGCACCCTTGTGATACGGATGGAATATCCAGTGTCACTCTCCAGGAGTGCTACCATGTCACCACCATTGAGAGGGGCTAGAGAAGAGGAGGGTCATTGCATGTGGAGGCACACACAGCCATGTGAAGTGCTGGCCATGGTCATTCTCATTGGGTAGACAAGTTGATTGTGCCAGGTGAGGCGCAGTGTGAGGTGTGGTCCAGCTCAGCTTAGGAGCTATCTTGCGGGAGCTGGTGCTTTTGGCTGCTCCAGTTGCTGTGGGAAGCAGTCGAAGAAAATCTCTCAGAATATCACTTTTGAAGATGCACTTTTCTTTGATCTGAGGGAGCCCCTGGACTGGAACTAAGCACTGAGTCTTATGGTATTGGCAACAATGGCAGCAGCCTCCATCTATTGCTGTAGTGATTTCACTGGAAGGTGGTGCCTTGGGAGTAGGTGAAAAGACTCCTAACTTCAATCCCTTGATTTCCAGGCCTTGCTCATCATCTGGGAGACTCTGCAGTATCCAGTTTAGCAGAGCTAAGAGCAAATACTTATGATGGGTACACAGTCCTTATCTTGGACCTAGACATAAGCTATCTGGAGTTTCTTTTTTTTCTTTTCTGCAGTCTACAGATGCTCTGAAACTCCACCACTCCCACTTAACTGGAAACTTCTTGGTAAAAAGGAGGACTTAGAGCTGAATGGCCTTGATCCTGGTTTAGCTTCTCAGGGATAGAAAGGATTATCTTCACAAGTCGTTCAGTGGTCTACAGCTTTTGACATACCTGTCTTGGAGAAAATCACTGCTTTGCAGTGGACTATAAACACTAAGGTGTTAAAGCACAGCCTGCATGGTGTGAAATCACAGAAGGGATGTGAAGACAGTAAAAAATGCCAAAATGGTATGCTCTCAGATGGAATACTGAAAGGAAAGGTTCCCTGGAAGTTGCTCAGTTATGCCAGTGAATTATTTAGAAACTGAAATATGCCAATAGAAATATGCCAAATCTGTGCCAGAAAAAATAATAGAAGTATATTACCACAGACTACAGAATTCAGCTTTTGGGAAATGTTTCTAAAAATACTGGACATGTCCAGGGGAAAAAGGCAAGATAAATCCAGTTTGGTACTGAATAGTATCAAGGGATATAAAAGAACGCTGTGAATAAATTGAAGACTAGTATTATAAGAGCCACAGAACAGTATGTTATTTTGACACACTTCAGATTGCTAATATACTTAAGAAAATACATAGTGTATAGGGCTATTTTAAAACATGGTTTTCGAATGAGAGCTCTACATAACGGGAGAAAGAAATCAAGTGTGAATCTTGAATGAAACAAAGGCTAAATCTGAGCACAAGGTTCTGGATGGAGAAGCACCTGACCTCTAGAGAAGAGATGAAACTTGGTTTCTGTCTCTTCAAGGAACCTTCCTTCCTGATGACCCTCTTTTCCACAAATGAAGAGGAAGTCACATACTTGAGAGACTTGAACCATAAATCTAATCAATTTTTTAATGATTTTTAGGATATATTGTTTTCGTGAGGTTAGCATTTAAAAAAGATTTAATTGTACTTCGCTACCTTCAGCACATTGCAGAGTATTGTAACATTTATGACAACTATAGCTATAACAACTATTGCTTTTGCTATAGCCCACAGAAACTAGGTTAAGCTGCTGGTAGGGAAAAGAAAGTGTTAAGCATCAGCATTTATGCAGTCCTAATTGGATTTATCCTAATTTTATGTATCTCATGTTGTTCAATAAGCACTGCTCCATCATTCTTCCACTCACTTTAGACAATACTTCTCTTTCCTATTAGAAAAGAATAGGCCTAACCAGAACTGAAACTCTAATTATATACATGATAGATGTCTGACTTGGCCTACATAACTCATGTCTTGTTTAATGCTAAAGTAGGGCACAGCTAAAGAGAGGAGAGAATTAGGCAACAAATGGAATAAATGTCTGAAGAAAAGTTTCTCTGAAAAGTTTCCATGCACTTTTTTGGATTTTGAACCAGACTCTGGAAAAAAGCTTGTAGTTGTAGAGGTATATTTGACAGAACTTCTTCTAGACAGACTTCTAAGATGGGGAAAAGAAACCCCAAAAAACAAAACAAACCAAAAAACCCCAACATATTTTATATTGTCCTTATTTATGCTAATTTCTGTAGGAGAGTTGCTGATCACATCCTCCTATGACTGATGTTGAAAAGGACCCTGGAAATGGCCTCAGTGACTTAAGCTGGCTAAACTACTACAGCCAGCACTACCAGTGATGCTGTATACAAGAGGCTTATTCTGGTAAAATTAAAGAAATTCAAATCTTTAGTGTCCAGTTTGATGTTGTCGATTTTTTCTAAATCAAGAGTGTTTAGTTTAGTAAGTTATGTCATAGATTTCAAAAAAAGAGAGAGCTTATTCTATGAATGCATGTTGATATGGCCACTCATAAAAACAAAAGAAAAATTAATCTTTCAAAATTTTAAATTAATAGTTAAAAATTAAATCTATCTATCCATTTTTGTTACCCCTAATAAATTCAGTGTAAATAAACCATATTCATCACAAACAGCAGTACAGCTACTGTTAGCAAGAATGTAGTTTAAAGAAAACCTCAGCTAAATCCTTCTTTGCTTCCACATTTTTATTCAGTCAACAAGATTAAAACAGGAGGCAAGTAGCAGATTTCTGTGTTAGTGGATCAGCTACTCAAACACCTGTTTACTTATCTCAGACTTATGAGATCTGATGGAGGGTTATATCTCTTTGATATCTGTCTGTGGAAGGCCAGCTTACTTAGACAGTACTGAATGGTTCTTTCTTTATTATCTACTCTCTTGGTAAATGGTACTTGATGACTGAACAAAAAAGAAAAACAGATGATCAAGATAAAGTAAAATCATTAAGCACAAGCTAGAAAACATACAAAAGTAACACAAGTTGATGCACTATGCTAAGATATTATTTATCGTGTTATAAAGTTGATGCATCTGGATCCCATCCAAAGGTCTGAATTGTAAGACAGTGCCATTTTTGCTGACCTTTTGAAGTACAGCTTAGTTTTCAGAGTTCAGAAGTACGAGAGTTTAATATCAATACTGAATAATTCTGTTATAGTGAAGGCACAGGTATAGCAGATCGTTTTTTGTCTCTGAACATAAATGTGATACAATCATCTACTTCTACAGCCTCTTCAAACCTTAAAAAATAATGCATTCTTGCTTACTATATAAATTTCCTCAAATTACACTTTTGCTGATTCAAAACACTAACCTTATAGAGAGACAGTTATGCTAACACATACATGTCTACAGGCTTCCTTAAACATTGAAATAAAATAAATAGATAAAGAAGTTTGCTTTTAACATAAGGATTTTTATCAAGGCAAACTCACCAACTGTTTAGGCTTATCAGATAGTGTGATTTATCTGTCTTGCGCCCAGAATGAATATTGCAAAGCAAATGAAAAAAAATTAAGGAAAATTATCAATAACCTATCAGTTTCATCTTTTCCCTTCTATCAGCTGGTTTTTCATGCTGATGAAAAATTAAAAGAATATAAAAGAATCACATTCTTTTTCTGAAAGAGGTTAATTTTTCCATTGCTGCTTTGGTCATATACATCTACTTCAGTCTAAGAAATGCCTGTCTTCTGTCTAGGAGGTTTTATCAGCAAACACAGTGAAGCCAGTACAGGTCTTCCAAAAAGGTGTAATCAGAGCAGGTGGAAAAATACTATAGAAAAATATATATGGCTTTGGGTGAAGACATCCTTATACCTCCTAGGAGAGCATGTGAAGCAGTACCCTGTGGATTATCATTTCTCTTTATTTTAGACTTGGCATATTGTATAGCACAGCATCACAAAATCTGCCGGAGCTCTTGGGCGAAATTCCAAGAAATCTGTCTGGTTTTACTCTTTTTAGTGCCATTTTTCTTTCTGAACATGACTTGCTGCTAGTAACATGAATGCGATATTCACTGTATTGGTGGAACTATATAATAAATGTTGAGAGGGTGGGAGCTATTTTTCTCTTGCAGAATGAGAGCATCAGGAAGACAATCAGCATTTTCAGAGGCTATCACCTGACTCAGTGCAGGTTGTGGTGTGCACTTTTGAAAGACATCAGGCAGGCTAAAAATCCCTTACGCCTAGGACAGCCATTACTACAGAAAAGATCCCTCATGGTATTGTGGCAGGATTGCATTTCATAACATTCGTGAGACCCAGAGGACATTCTAGGCTGATTGTGAGATCTCCATTTGCCTGCTGACTTTGAGTAACCTGAGATATGCCAATATGTTGCTAAGTGGCCACAGTAAAATTTAGAAGTGACAGAACACTTAAAGATTGACAGAACATGAAATCGTGTAGTATGAAAAGAAATAATTGCTTTGGAAATTTTCAATATCTCTGTGTGTCTTAGTACAAAGAAAATACTTTTTTCCTTTTTTTAAGTAGAATTGTCTAGAAAATGTTACTTAAAAAGTGGGCTGTCACAGGAATTGCTCTGACCAGGCTAATGAAAAGACTGGAAATAAGGACTGTAGTTATAAAATACTAAAAGTTATAAAAGCCCAATCAAAGGCATGGCTAGCACACAGGTTAGCTGCCAGTAATCCTGCCAGTTCACTACTTCAAGGCAGGTCCTGAGAGAGCTTGTGGGGAAGACATGAGTAGAGCTGAAAGTTGATGAGTGCAGCAGTCATGACTGGGCAGCTGGGAGCCCAAACAGGGCCCCAGGACAGGGGCTGCTGCTTTTGTGCTACTGGTGCAAAGGCAGTGCCCAGAGTGACGAAGCAGTAGTAGAACCAGCGTGGGCCCCCATCAGTTGTTCAGGCTTGAAGGCTAGCCTTTATTTCTTGCACAGTTTGGTCAGGTTATCAAGATGTAGGAGACTGGCTTCTGCCAGAATGCTGTCTGACATTCAATGGTCCATGCAGATCATAATTGTGACTGACAGTAAGTTTATTCATAGAAGTTCTTATTATTTTCTGCCAGAGTGAGATTATAGGTATACCTCCAGGAAGACTGAAAGCATGACAAAGAGATTTACATTACATGGACAGAAGTAATTTTTTTTTTCTGTATTATCAAATGGCTGCTGTGCTGCAAGCCTGCTGATATTTTGATCAATAGTGCACTCTTGACATGTAAGTCTTTTGCGATGAAGGATGCAAGATCTCTTTGAGTGCTAAAGATCAGTCTTTCCTACTCAGTTTTACAGTGCAACATAACATAACTACTTAGCAAACATCTCTGCAAAATACATCTCATTTTTTGACTGCTATCAAACAGCAGGTTATCATGAAAATAAATGTCCAGGTTTCAACAAAAAAGTACAAGCAGCTATCATTTTGAGAAGAAGGTGGAGAAAGGATTTTGGTGGAAATAACCTGTCTATATTCATGAAGCAGCCACTTCTGCATCACATTACTCAAATGCCTTTTCTTACTGTATCCAGACACATTTCTAAGCATTTAGTTCTTGCTGTCAACATCATTTGCATGAACAGCTTTAACATTTTCTCCCACAGGCACCATTTTAAGGACCTCTCTCAATTCACATCAGATTGCTGCCCATTATTGCTATCAGGAAGGTAACAGGTTTCCAGTTTAACATGTTAGTGATGAATACCTAAAAAAGCATATCTGAATAGGAATATTCAGGCTTATGTTTATGCTCTGTAATCCTGGTAAATATGGTGCATTTAATTTCTCCTTAGTTGGCATAGACCTTGTCCTGTACCTCTGGGCTTCCCTACCTCCCATTCCAACAAAACCTCCCCGCTATTGCTAATACAATGTGTATATAAAATAACAGTGTTTAAAAGAATTAGGAGACTTTTCCCTCAGTGCATAAGAGCATAAATGTGAGGCAGAGTAGGCAATATTCTCAGAAAAATATGCTGGGATTTGACAGCCAGGCTCTCCACCATGCTTTGCTCCATGAAGAAGAATTAAAACACTGTTAAGTTTCTTCTGCTGGAAGAGCTGTATTGTTGGCTTGCTTTGGGAGAGCTGTTGAAACTGTGATATCATTCTCTGTCTGCTCAGGCACTGCATAAATGCAAATATACTAACAGAGCTCTTTTGTAGTTTTTTTTTTTTTGGTTGGTTTTTTTTTTGAGGAGCAGGTTTATATTCACTGGTAAATGAATGAGAATTATGTAGACAACTTTATGCATACAGACAGGTTGAGATAAAAGAAGCCAAGTGCCATTGATAAATCTTTGCAGTAATGATGAGATACACGGTAAACACTAGGAAATATAATTTAGATTCCATAATGTTTAATTCAGCTGAGGCTTTGGGCAAGTGCGCCAACCATGGTGAGTAAATACTTGGTTTTGCTTTGTTTTAATCATAGACAAGCTGCAAGATTACACCTTTAAAATAATTCACTGCAGGAATGTAACATAACTATGACATATAGTCTTATTTATCAGACAGGTCCAGAAAAACTCTACACGGAGTAACAATAAATTAATTCTTTTAGAAATGATTGATAATTTATTTGTCTCTTTAGACTTTGTTTTTCTACTTACTGATATCTGCCTCCGTTATATTTGCCATTATCAACATTTAGGAAAGTAAAGGCAAAGCTGCTCTAACCTGTATTTGAATGTATAGCTTTCGAATTGTCAATAGCCATTAGCTGTTGAAGTATACATTCTTTTACTTCATTTTTCTAACAACTCAAGCTGTTTTAAGATAGATTATTTAACTTCATTCAGTTTCATGAAGGTATATACCTTTTGGATAGCTAGACAGATGATTTATTAACTGCATAAGTAAAACAATCCTGAGTGATCAGAACAATTCTGTTGTCCATTACTCAGCTTTCAATTTATTGTGGATGCTTTCCAATATATGGTATTTATTTCAAAGAAATAATACAACTCCAGAAAAGATAATTCTATGTTTATCCATTATAGCAATTTGAATTCAAAATTCACATGTCTTTCCTCTTTGGTCCCTGAGAAGTTGCCCCAAATGTTCTGCAAAGGCAGGATACATTAAGAGAATTATTGGTAGGTTTTCATTTGTCACACAAATACAGGAACCGGTAATGAATTTCAGTATTGCATGTTTGATTCTTCAGTACAATCCAGATATGTGTGAAATTCATATCACTATATCCCTGGGTTAAAACTGTAAGTAAATGGGCCTTTATTTGCCATTTAAACTGCTTTACAACAAAAGACACTGTTTTAACATTCATCTTAGACCAATACAAACTTACAGTCTCTTGCTTCTGCCAGCACATTTCTGCAATCAAAGGGACAGCTGGATACAGGAACTTAGGTGGCTCAATACAGATTAATTTTTGTTTCCTTAGGTATCAGCTTCATTGGTTGCCTGACTGCACTGACCATGAAACATCGTGACCTCAAATACTGCAGCATGAGGCAGGTGATGTGAATTCAGGAGCTGTGCAAACATAGAACTGGCTCTGCTAGCATTAGTGACAAATAAGGTAAGCTTAAACTGTACCATTAAGGGCCTGGATTCTCACCCTGTGTGAGCTGTGATTCAGAAAACCCCAATAACCATTCTTTTGAAATAATGTGAAGGTGGAAGGGCTAACCTTTGAACATCAGTTAACATATTGATTAGCATTGGCAGTATGAGAAACAAAACACACAAAAAGAAAGCAGGCTGTCTTAAAATAAAGGGAAAGAGAATTATTCTGTTGAGAAACATATTATCTAGCCAGAAATTTGCTGCCTCCTCTGAACACTGAAATCAGTTCTAGAATAAAGCTACCCTTCTCATCTCAGAAACTGTTTTGAGGCAGTGTTCCCTAACAAATCTTTTGTGATGAAAATAAAAAGCAAGGTTCTTCCTTCTAGGTCTGGTTTGAAGTCCAGACTCACTCCTCTCCATCATCCTAAATATCAGAAATATTCAGCAATTGCCACAACTGCCTTGTCTCTTCCACAGAGGATTACTGCTATACTAGTAAGTAAATGACAGTAACAAATCACGTATGGTTTCCTAAAGCAGAAAAAACTGTCATTTAATTTAGTAACTTCAGAGCAGTTTTCAAATGTTTACCTTCTAGGATAATGTTTGTGTAACTGAAGTAACAGTTTAAGGCTATTTTAAATCTTAAAACCAATTTTTATTTAAATCCGAAGTTAATTCTGGAATTATCACTAATTCTATTACTACAAAATACATTTATCAGTGAATAGTCTGCCGTGTAATTTACATCATATAAGAGTTGCTAAAAAGATAAATAATACATTAATGATTTATATTATTATTATCTAGAAAATGACCAGGTATTTTCATCAAGTTATGAGTTCAGTTTCTTGACATCAAAGAATATCATCAATGGCAAGGAGATGGGAGTTTTTAGTTTATAGGACTTCAATAAGCTATGAATGAAATATAAAGCAATAGCCACAGTTCATAATATGCACAATTTCACTGAAACTGGAAGCAGAAAAATACTCTATGGAACACCTTAATTCAGTCTCGCTGTTTTTGCTCTACAGTTCAAGTGCAGAAGTGTGAATATTATTTTAATCTGCAATTTTATCACAAACCTCCGATACCTTCCAATGTATTCTTATTCAAACTTGCAAGTATTGTAGACGTTGTTAAAGATACCTTCTCTCACTATTAGTATATAATTAAATTATTTCTTGTCTACTGGATATGAATCAAAATAAAGCTTCATCTGAAAGGCAGCAGAGAGTTTAAATGTTTCTTGAAAGTAGAGCAGGCATGAATCACTAGTAACTCTGCACCACTCAGAATTTTCTAGCACCTGTCTGATATGAAGTCCCATTTGTCAGTACACAGAGCCGGACCTTCAAGACCTTTACCATACAAGCCTTGCTCATGTAGGAGCCTTGTGTTGCTAAAACATCAACAATCTCCTTATAAAAATGTCTCATAATTTACTTTTTTGTCATTACAAAGTTCTGAGCCCATGCCTAATCATTTTAACTCTCTGTCATGCAGTTGTCCCACCTTCCCCTGAGGTCCTGGTCTACCTCAGCTATATATTCATTCTCATCTGGTCCTTTTCAGTCGCTGCACTGCTTTAAGAACAAGCTTTTTCATGTCCATTTTCTCTGTCTCTTAAGGCTTCAAAGTTTCTGCTAGTGGCTTCTAGCAATCAAATAAAGAAAGCTACGAAGCACAAAATCTACAGGGAAACCTCAAAACTGACTTCCTGTCTGAAAGGGAGACCTTGGTCGCAATAATTAGGAACTCAAAGATTCATATATTCAGCATATGACTGCAATGAAGAGACTTGAATGGCTTTCTCTTGTGATGGCAACAACGAGCAGGCAAATTATACACATTCCTTACAAATGCAAGGAAAAAAAAGATAAAAATGTGAATTTCTATAGGCAGGTCAGACACCCGTGTTACTTGTTGCCACCACATGGAGAGCCAACAGAGTTTTGTACTTTGCTGACACTGGCAAGGCATTCATGGAGCAGACATGGTCATCTTCACAAGCATGTGATTGCTCGTGATGAAATTTGCATGTTGTGAAGAAAAAAACCTGTAGTAGTCAATCTTCTCACTATTGCCTTCAGCAGAGAGGAGAATAGGAGATAATTTGCTCCCCTTTGTTAGCATATTTTTCCTCACAAAAGAAACTAGATGAAATGGCTAAGGAGCCAGTAAATCACTGACTGAAGAAAGGCAATATCACACAGAAATAAAAAAATAGAATACAAGATTCAATGTCAGGATGTTATCATAGATTACTTAGTGATTCCTGCTTAATGTCATTTTATGATTATCTGAGGACCACTTGAGTTGAGGATAGTTGCAATACTTGTTAGCACACATTTCTATGAGTACTTCTTTCCAATATTCTCTGCTGTGGTAGTGAAGGACACTACACGTAATAAATCTTTACATGACAGAAGTCAACATTTTCTCAAAAATCTCAGCACCATTCCTTATTTAATGAGGGAAAATCAAATTCAGCAATAAGAATGCTCATTTGTCCTGTCTCATCTCTAACTTTTAAAACAACTAGCAAATATCAATCACATGCTACAGAAAAACAAAGCTGTGGTCTTGCAGAATTAATAAAATTGGACAACTAGTAGAAGACAGATATCTAATTCATACCCTTCTGTTGGAGAAGTTTCACAGTTTGCTTAACATTATTAGTCAACTTATTTAAACATATCTTTTCCCAAGGGAAATATAGTTAATAAATGCCACCACTGTGAAAGATGATGCTTGTCCTTTATTAAATTACTTTAAATCAAAGAAGAAGGATCAAAATTATAGGAAACTATGTCTTACTTGTTCTGCTGTAAAGAGAACAGCTGCTCTTTCTCCTCCTACCTTTCCTTTTTGACTTTCTAACTAAACTTCTAAAACCCTGTAAGTGTAGGACACCATGTGACAAAATTCCTCCTTCACGCAGCTCCCACAGGAATTGTGGAGCCATCTTCACCAGAACTGCATAAATAATGCTGGAATCTTTATTTGTTTCTTTTTCTAAATTGTGACATGAAAAAGTGGAGTAATGCAACCAAATGTTGTGCCTCCCTATAGTGTAGGTCATGTGCTGCAAGGGTCATACAACCTTGTTGCTACATGTTCCAGATCGTAAAGTTGTTGGTTTGGGGTTCTGTTCCTTTTCAAAGTAACACCTCAGCATCCTCCAGAGACCATGCACAGGGGCACTGCTGCCCAGTAGCCTCCAGCAGGCCATCCATCTCCCTGCTGCCAGAGTTGGATATGTGACAAGACAGTTTAAACTCAAAAATGGGCTGGTGGGGAGAAGTTGCAAGGCCATTCCCAACAGAGTAATGGGCATTCTTTCGATTTTATACTATATTACTGTATCCTCATCTTGATAAAGTTCATTATTTTTCTGTGTTACTGTTCAGGTATTCACTGCTTTATAGTGCCCACACAAATGCACACATTTACTGCAAAAGTTTATATTGAAATCTCAGCAGGCTAAGCAGCATTAAGGCTGCCAATACCTCCTTCAACCCCAATACCTCCTTCAACCTCAAAGAGCCCAGAGCAGCAGCCAGAGTGTTGAAAAGCACTTCCTTTCTATAGGGGGGCTTGGGGAAGGTGGGGATATGTTGTTTATCACTTTGCTTAGTGTAATATTGTTAGTTTTTCAGTGAGAATTAATCTTTAGCATGTTTGTGAGATACATGGGAGGGCATCACAAAAGCTAGACATTTTAGGATTTTTTAGGGTAACTTAGGAAGACAAGGATTAGATTGGTCAGAAGCTAGTGGAATCTGCCCTGATGTTTGGTGGGTTTTGCCCATCTTTATTTGTCTTTTCGTTCTAATAATATAATTTCTTTAGAGTTGGGCTGCATACAGAAATTTTTTTTGGTTGTCTTGTACAGACCTCAAACATTAATGACAATTTTTCATAACCTTTTTTTCCACAGTCAACGGTATCAACAAAGAGAAAAAGGAATTTCTCAAAAGATAAAGTTGATTTGTAATATTCTCTTCACAATATAATTTTCAGTTGAATTGGAAAGAGATCAAGGGAAAAAATAAGAACCAGAATATATCTGAAAACACACCATACTTTTTTTTCTGCAGTTGGAAGCTTTATTTTTCAATAGGCAGGAAGCAACAATAGACATATGCAAATTTTGTTCCATATTGTCAACATTATTTCAGGAAAAGTATGTTTGTATATATGCTGTGATTTAATTAGTTTGTATAATAAACATTGAAAATATCTACCATATTCTTAGAGTTATTTGTATTTGAAGTTACAGTGAATTATCTCTTCAAATAAAGATCTAGGACGACTTTAGAAATGAACAGTTATTTTCTGTTAAGGTGGGTCATGAAATTGCACATTACCATATACTCACATATACTCCAAGGCATCACTTCCAAACATGGTGCAATATTGACTGTCAAATGTAGTTCTGGACCACCCTGGCTGCCTAGGCCATTGCTGCACAATGTGAGAGAGACTTCTGGATATGCCTGGCTTCTTTCTTAGAGCACACGGTTTCAAACTTGTGGATTCAAAACATGCATCAGAGCAGTAATGACGTTCCATAATAATTAGCTTTTTTTTACCCCCAGGGTAAATCCTGAAAAAGATCAAAACATGTCTCTAACAAATTTAATCTTCACATTAATGTAGGTGACTGATATTTGGTCAATTTTTTATGCTTTAGAGGCTAAGTCAGATATTCAAGTCTGTATTTTAAACAAATATATCACAGCGAAACATAAGCTAAGTTTGGTTGACACTTATTTTTCTTACAAGACTTATAAAGACGAAATAGACTTTCTGAAGCAGATATTGCTAATTTTATACTTGTGACTGACTTTTTAAAAAAAGTATGTTTGCTGCCCTGATGAGCATTTTTGTTACTCTTTTTAATATTCATCAATATTAATTAGAAAACTAAACTGCTATTTCTATCTAACTTTATATGACATATCTGAGACATTGCTCTTTGCTTTGATGTTGCTAAACAGAACTTCATCTCCACCCATTTGTTTTTGCTTTATTCTCCTTAGACTAGATCTGCACTTAAATATTTGCTGCTCCCAGAATGGTTTCCCAGTTGTGGATAATTTGGAAAATAATCAGGATAATTACATATAACATATAATGCTATATTCTCTAATTAAACACATAATTTCTGTTATGCTTTCTAGAGATAGAACTTAGTACTTCTGGGATACTTAGAGATTCAGAAAACTGACTATATCTGTTTTGGGGGTGCAAATCTAGTATTACATAACAGCACGTATGACTGTATTTCTTAAGAACTGAATGAATCTGAAAGAACTGCCCCCCCCCCAAATATTCAGAATTTCTTTCCTAAGCTCAGCCTATGCTTTATTCTTGTAGCCAGTGCTGCACTGTTTACAGGAGTTTCTCTGTCTGTCCTTCGTCTCTGCTTTGTGCTGAATCAGCTTTTATTTTGAGAATAAAATACATGTATAGCAGATACATTGTTCATTTCTTTTTTCTTGTGTGTTTATTCTCATTTATTTAGGGAATGGCTAAATAGTTACAGACATGACTGAGTGTACAAATAGAAACCACATATCCAGTAGTATTCAGCAAAGAAAGAAAGCATTATTTTGCTTTGTAAAAATACATTGATACATTGCATAATGATGAGATTCATCATGAATGAACAGCCTTGTCCAATAAAAATTTTTTTGCTCTTTGGTATTTAACATTTTGATTTGAACATTCCTTGTTATAGAATGGCATATTATTAGTCTGTAATAACTTCAGGAAGCTTTCATAACACACATTTAGCCAGACTTAAAAACATGTGGCTTGTCCCATCTTGTTCTAAGATCTATGAAGGTAACTTTTTGACTTTTGTCATGCCATGCTCTGTAAATTAACACACATTGTGGAGCTCTCTGTCCCTTGGAATCCAGGTATTTCGACCCATCTAAGATTTAGGCAGGACTGTTCAATTCAAAGTTCTCCAACAGAAAAGGGCTTTTCTATGGCTGGTGGGCAAGCTGGTCACCCATTAGGAAAAATTAGTGCAGCACTCACAAAAAACATCTCTAATACAGGTTAAGGCATAGGGTTCATGAAAAAGCTTGGAAAAGCTTATGGTGAGGGGGATCATACAGTTCTGAATGGACTGGTAAGTATGGTTAGCACTGTTTGTAGAAAAACAAAAGGTCTTCCAAGGGTTTGAAAGAGAGATTTGTGAATCTTCAAAGACATGCATTCTGCACTGTTTTATTCAATGCATTTGCAGTTTAATGCAGCCTATAATAGATTAATATAATGATTGAGTTACTTAGACTATCAGGATAACAGAAGTAATCGATTGTCAGCTTCTGTGTTAACTTTCTGCAGACGTATAGTTTCAACATTCTGATTTTAATAGAGAAGAACCACACCACTTTTTCCTTTCTAAATGATGTATTGTTAAACAAAGACATAAACTAAACATATATTTAAAACAATGCACTCTAAATGCAGCTGGAGGCAAGTTCTGCATGCAAAAGAATATACATATATATGTATATATATATATGTGTACTTACATATATATGTAAAAGCACCTTATAAAAATCAAATCTCTATAGCAGTTCAGTTCTGAAAATGCAAGAGGCTTTGCTAATTGCCTGATACTCCACTCAATTATACAGCGTTTCAAGATCAATATACATCAGATTGTTTCAAAATCTACACTAGGTCAATGCAGTCTAATTCTTAAGCCATGATCATTTAACATTAAGTTATATACAAAAAACAAGCAAATAAATTCAATGTAGGTGAAAGCAATGTCTTATTTTCCTTCACTAGTTCCTAATACTTTAGAAAAGAATGACCTGACTGCTTGGAAAGTGGATTGATTTTTGCAGTCTGGAGCCTTACACTTTCAATAAATGCAAAGACTTGCAAGTACTGCACATGATACTAATAGTAGGCAATGAGGAACTGCTAAACCATTTCCTGGTTGATTTTGCATTTGCGTTTAAATAAAAAGTGATTGATCTGACATTGAGGAAACATCGAAATTAAATGCTTTTAATAGTGCATCTTTAACAAATGTAGGTTATTGCATCCAGAACTTGAAAAGTTACTGAAGCAGAAAACAAAAACAGGAGTGCATGCTCAGAAAAGCTGAATTTCTTAAGAAAATGAAACTAAGAATCATCTCTCCCTACATCCATTTGTATCAAATCTGATTCCTAAGAATATGCATGCTTAGCATTGGTGAAAAAAGCAAACTAGGGCAGGAAAGATCAGGCACAAGGGCAATAGAACTGATGAAGGGTCTGGAGCACAGATCTGATAAGGAGCAGCTGAGGCAGCTGGGGCAGTTCAGCCTGGAGAAAAGAAGGCTCAGAGGGGACCTTCTGGCTCTCCNATATATAAAGGATAATTTTTTCACTAAAAGGGCAGTCAGGCATAGTAGCAGGCTGCCCAGGGAAGTGGT